>VCJB01003069.1:4759-17896 GCA_024140155.1 Backusella parvicylindrica | reverse complement strand
TTTTTTTTTTTTTTTTTTTTTTTTTTTTTTGTGCTTATTTGTTTTTCGGAAGTGCTTCTTCCGAGAAAAAAAAGAAAAGCAGAAGACTGATTTACTGTTTTGCTGATCGTAAATTTCTTGGTAGCAAAATAATAATAATTTGCTTTCTCCTTCCTGCATCACCGTGAGGGCCTTCTATTTTGAGTTGGGTGATCGTCAATTGACACAGGCTTGTTTTACATTAACCTCCTATTTCTAATAATATCTTTTGGTGTGTGTGTTATTGTCAAGATAAATAAACGGTGTCACACAATCTAGTTAATAAGAGGAAAGTGAAATTTCCGCCTTTGGACTATGACGACTCTTGATGCTGTATTCATTTTACATGTCTTTGAATAAAAAGACTCTCAGGCCACAACGCGTGTGCTCCACAAAGACGTAATTGGCTTTTTGGTCAAAAAGTTTTTGTTATTTTTTTTTCTTGTACACCAAAGCAACCACATTGATTTAAGCACGAGCCCACACACATCAATCACATATTTCAAAATAGTAGTAAGATCTTTGTGAAAACTTTAAAAAAGTGTCTATGCTTTTTTTCTCAACTTGCCCGCACACACACAGAGACCAATAAAATATATCTTTTTTTCTATACATGATTCATGATCCGAATTATTATGCATGATAGCTGTACGCGTGACATTCTTTTATTTCCTTTTTATCGTGTATATTCTAATTATTATTATTATTATAATCGTTTTTAAAATAATATAATTGCGATAATAATAACAACAATAAAAATAAAAATATATTAACGACCATCCAATAAGCCTGCTTCCTCTTCTGCATTCAAAGCATCTGGTGATTCAGCATCCACATTATTTGTAGCTGGTCTAAACAGCGATACTACAAAGCCCAGCGCAAACGAAACCAAAAACAGCCATTGAGAATAATAAAATAGGAATCCAAACGTTGGTGTATTTAGTGTAATGCGGTCGATCAACATAGATGATACAGTAGGTGTACAAATTTCTATATAATATTATAATATATATTATGAGGTTAATATCATGTGATGTGCATACGATATGATTGGAATACCGACCAACAGGGCCATAGATATCACAAGGCACTATTTTATCTATTTCTATCGTACAATCTCTCCTACCACCTTCTGTATGGTTACACTTTGTTCATATCACGATAACAATTAAATGCAGAAGAGATAATAGTTTTGATAAGTATTTGTGATAAAAAAAAAAGCAAAAACCAACCCAGCGTGTAAAAGCAATATAGATCGTTAGCTTATACATTTAGCATTCGGTAAAAAATAAAATTTGTATATATAATAAAATAATCCCAACATAGACTCACATAAACTTGACTTCCAAAATGTGCATAGCCTGGAGCGACAACGGAAGTGACGGAATAATTCAAAGCCAACAAACCAAAAGTCAATAACATTGCAGAAAACAGTAGGCCTTGTGGTGCAGTTGAGCCACGCTTGATACGATAGAGCGTTACCCACAGGAAACGTACACCAATTTGAATAATGCCTGTCATGGTTGCTAAGAAAACATAAATGATCATACCAACCATAAAAATATAATCAAGTGGAAATGCCTAGATTATTATTGTTAGTCTATTTTCTTTCACTTTTGAGTTTTATTATTACGATAAAATAATAAATACCTTTTGTAATCGTACGAAAATAAAGTTTATCGGATTGAATAAGTCAGGGTGACTGATAATATACCCGCATTTACGTCCGCATACGGAGTAAATAACTTTGTCGATACTATATATTGATTATATGTTAGTATGTTGTGCACTCAAAAGAAACTTTATTCGATTAATATACTTACATGGTCATTAAGATCGAAGCTACTATAATAACTGTCAAAACTAATAAAAGTAATCCAATTAAGATCTAAAAAACAGGAGAACGTTACACATATATTTCTGCTTCATCTCTCTTTATCTTTCTTTTTTTTTTTTAATATAAAGTAATTCTACCTGAAAAGGTCTCAAACATCTGAGTATCTTTTGTAAAAAACTTGCTTCATCATCTTTAATTCCACTTAATCGACGTGTCAAAATTCTATTGAGATAAGAAAGAAAAAAAGTATGAATAATATGTAAAAAAAAAACACAAAGGAATTTCCTTAATTGTCCCACATGATTTTTACCTTTCTTCATCGTTAAGGTTTTCTAACGTACGGCTATCACGCGAATTGATATGGCATCCGGAATTTTTATGTTCTAAAAGTCGTTGCTGCTCACGGACCAACGAGAGGCGGTTTTCTACATCAACAAATTCAGCATCCAGGCGTCTTTTACCTTTAATTAATCGGAATGGAAGAAGGGATAGTCCTGGTGCCTTTTTTATTTGTTAATCATTAATGTACATTTATATTTTGTCCATAAAAATCTTACTGTATAAACAATAAAAACTGCCATTCCAGGAATGAATAAACATCCCACCACAAACCAGATGGCCTTTGCACCATCTTACAAAAAAACAGATGAATTCGTCATACTTTCATTAAAGTTTTTTTTTTGCGTAACTTGATCGAACTTACTACTCTCCGTTAACAGATTCTTAAACCATTCTAGATCAATATGCGGAGGTAATATATTTGGTTTAAGAAAAAGACCAAATAAAAACAAAACACTACAAATGATGATGAAAAACATTGTATAACGTAATGCACTGGCCACCCGTTGATTCCTTGTCTGTCCTTCCTCGTCGTATTCTTCATAGTAAAAGTACGCAAATGGAATAAAAAAAAACGTAAATCCTAGAATAAGCCCATAGAACACTATAAAAGATAATACATAATCAATCTTTTGTTTTTTGAAAACAATTTTTTTTTTCAATACCATAATAAGCGACTTTGACCGTAAATGTCATCCAATAAATGGTGTCACTATCGGCCCATAGTTTCTTTAAACCCGTTGAACCATCCACTGTCGATGATACAAGAAAGATGTCAATTGGTAGCAAGGCAACGGTTGAGAATATCAACCCTAATGCAAGTATACTTGTCAAAGTCGCCAATAATTCGGAATCTCTTTTACTTTGATAGTACCTTGTGAAGAGTGTACTAAATACAAATAAACACTAAAAAATAAATAAATATTATGCATACATTATCAGTAAATGCTTTTGTTGTCAATTCCTTTTTTTTTGGGGGGAAATGAAGTTTTGACATTTACTCCCGAGATTACACCAAACACTGTCCATGCAATTCCAACTTCTGCTGGCATTTTGTTATGTTGTTGTTGTTTTTTATTAATATTACAAAAATAAAGTATATATTTTAATAACAGTTTTTTTAATATTTCGTTGTATGTGTATATATAATATCCGTTGGAATAAGGGAAAAAAAAGAAGTGGAACGAAAAATAAAGCAAATAAGTAGATAGAGAAATGATGTCATGTTTCAGTCATAGTTCAATTTTCAGCATCAATATCACCTTCCAACAAGTCATTCTGAAGTAAGCTTTCTATAAACGGCATGTCTGGTTTCGACAAGGTAAATGAAGATTGGTAGACATATAACCCAACATTTTCAATAAAGAAGGACAATTGGCTGATGGAACTGATACTATGCATGGTAAGCATAGGTCTCTTTAATGAACCAAGTGAGGGTGCTGCTGCTGGTTCCAAGAACTCATTTGTTAAAGCGTACTATATAAAAATAGGTTTTAGACATTTATATTTAATTAGCTCCAATATATAAAAAGAAACTTACGGTTGGACTACGAGTTAATTTTTCATCTAATTGTTCCATCATAGGTATAGGTCCCTTATTGACTGTGGTGATTAATGTCTCGACAGTATCTCGAATAAAGATCCATTGGAAGCTTTATTGCAATAATTATTAGTTTATTTACGATACCATATATATATATATAAACTTACATTTGGAAAGCATCTAATTCTAGTGTACATAAAAGATCCAAAAACTTACAGCCTGCCAAGGCAATTTGTGCTTCTTCTGGTCGATCCTGGAAATCACTTACTAAGAAGGAATTGAACAGTCTCATCTATTTTGAATATAAAAAGTAAATATCCTCTCTCTTTTTTTTTTCCGTCTTATAGCTCTCTCTCCAATTCTTACCAATTCAGTTATCAATACCGGCCAAAAGTTCATCAAATGCTTTTGCGAAAATCGAACAAGCAAGACCCTTAAACACAAATAAATCTCAACATGCACCATCTCACCATGCTCTAATTTCAACAATTCTACCACTTTTTCCTGAATGATAGGTAACTGGGTAATATACTGATCGACATGACCAGAAAAAAGCACAAACGAAAGGCGACGCAAATTTAAAGATCGATTCAATGTTTCAATATCCTTATTGGAGAAAAAGGTAGTAGAAGGGGAGGTGGTGATACGTGTCATGAGTTCGGAGAAACGTTCTTTTTCAATTAAAAATGCGGTTTGGATAATCGAACGCCATTTCTTGGCGGTTTGAGGGCTCATGTAAAAAAAGCGGTTATCAATAAAGACTTCCCAGATTTCCTTTCGCCATGTTTTGTAACTGAATGGCATGCGTGCCATCTCACATAATTGGTTTAGTATCACTGTATTCTTCCTAAAAAAAAAATAGAGAGACATATATATGAGCATGATTATTACTATTGACAAATTGTCAAAAAAAAAAAAAAGCTTACGCTGTCTTTGATTTTAATGCAGGTCCAATCACATAATATACAAGGTTATTCAGCATCGAATTGATTTTATCATTATCCACAAGTAATTGTCTTAAACGTGGGATGACCTCTTGAGCCAGATATTGATTCACTTGTGTAATCATCACATCTTCATTCGACTTCCAACTCGTCTTTTTTTCCAGATCCGATATATTTCCTGTCGAGACGTTCCCTGATTCCGAAAACGTATTATCGGTGTTGATGGATGACATGTCATCGTCATCATACACAGTGTTATTGGCGCGACGCATCCAAAGACTCTGATCAAAGGAGCGTCCTGCAATCAAAATGCAATAATCGACGCAGCGCTGGTACAATTCTTGTGCATCTTTTCTTGTTCGTTTATCATCAAATGCATCTGATTTACTCAATACTTCGAGGGAGACGGTGAGGAATCGCATAAGACTCGGTAAAAACATTTTGTATGTGTTGGCTTGGGAGAGATAATCTTTGGCAAAGGAGTGAATGATGGGCCAAAGGAGTTGGATGGATTCGGGTCGGTTCATTTGGATGCAATATATTTCTGCGAATCTTAACAAAGAGGTATCCGTTCTGTTGTGAGGTTAAAAAATGAGAGTGAAAATAAACAAATCAGTAACGTTATCAAGATTACATTCATCATCCAAAATGTAATACATACAATTTACCATGCCTCTGAATCTTTCTTCTTCTACTATGATAAGCACCTGGTGTTCTCTGTCGAATACTATCCAGCAAATTTGAAAGAACATGCTGTGGGGAGCATGTAGGTGTGATAGCCAGTATTTCAAAAGCAGTCAAGTCATTGATTGTCATCAATTCAAATTCAAGCGCAGCAGGGTTTTCAACAAAGAAAATCTCTGTAAAGGCCTCAATGAAATCTGCTGCAGAATACTTGAATAATTTTTCAAAGGTGCTTTCAAGTCGTGCTTTTGTTTGATCTGCCGCATACGAGAAGCTATGCAAGATGGCGTCGATTTTAGCATTTCCAAGTTGTTGATTCAAATTGGGTCGTCGGAATACACGCCAAACGTTTAAGAGAATATGTAGAATCGCAGGTAGATGGTAAAGTAGAACGTCACGAGGCTTTTTTTTTTTTAAAGTTAGTTAATAAAAACATTGGTATATATAAATATAGATTTAAATAAATAATAATAAAAAACAGGGATATGTGTATATATACAAACATAAACAAATAAACAGGTAAGAAAAACAAGCAAAAATACAACAACTTACTCTTTCATTAATTCTAGGAGGATCATCACTGTGAACAAGATTTGCAAGACCGATTAAACCTGAAGATTCTGGTATATTTGGTATAGGCATCGCACATCCCAATTTGATATCTGTAGGATACCAATCATCTGTCAGTCGTTCTGTCAATGCAAACATGACCATCTTTTCAAGACCGGTCAAAAGCACAACCATATCTTTTTCTGGACTGCCATCCAAAGATATACCTTCATCGCTACTTCCATGCATCAAAATAGAAATTTCTTCGGCAAGGATATTAATTTGATTGCATACACACATTATGAGGGGTACAACAACATGTCTGAAATTATTTTGGATATACGGTAAACTAGCCAGTAAGAAATCCATCCAGTGCTGCAGCATAGGGTGATTGCTACGCTCGATCAATGCATCTGTGGCGCACTTCACAAATAAATCAGAAGATAAGCGCATCAATGCAACTGCATCTGTATACTGGTGTTGTTGGTCTTGCTGTGTTCGAGAAGATTCATAATGGTAATCTAGCATGTCTATCGATCCTTTTCTACGTTGAGGTTTATCTTTATTCTGTTGTGCACTTGCTGCTGTAATCGCAAGTGTTGCATGGAGTAAATGAAGTAATTTTTGTTGTAAATCTAAATTATGCGTAGCGATACAAAATAATAGTTTTGAGAGAGTGCATGTCTGTATTTTTTGAACTAGCTTGATGTTCACATAGTCGAGTTTAGAAATGATCAAGTAAAGTAAATCTGCTGCATGCATCTGCATGCTGCGTATTGGTTTTAACATTGATTCAGAAAGTTTATCATTCGTTTCAGTTTCTAAAAATCTATATATTTCAAATGATTTTAGTTTAAATGTATATTACGTTGTATAAATAAAAAAGTAAAAAATGCTGATCATAGCAATAATAGTAATTGTAACATGATATTACTATTATCAATAAAAGAATAGCAACAACAATAATAATAATAATAAATAGTTACCTGATTGAAATAAAAACTAATAATTCTAAAAAGGAGATGGGTGAAGTAGTAATATCTAATAATAATAATGATAAATAAAAATGATTACAACAAAAGTAATAATAATAAGTCAATAACGTCGCATTCTTTGGTTATAGGATGGATTCTATTCTTACCCAAGTCAAGGGACTCGTTTACAATTGTAGCTGTGTTACTCGAACTATCCACCACATGACCCTTGCAAGCCTTTAAAATATTTAGACCACCAAATGTTACCAATCGAATAAGCGTATTAAACATATAATCAACCACATCTGTATCAAATGGTTTCGGATAAACAAAATAAGCAATGTTCGTCTCTTCTTGTTTGTCCTTATTTTTACATTGTTGGTTATCCCATTTCACTAATAGACTTGCATTTCGACGTATGATCTTTTTATCCAAAACAGATACAATAAAGGGTTCCAGTAAGCGTGCATAACTCTTTAAATGGCATCGAATCCATGATTCTCCCGCACGTCGATCCAATGGCGATGCTCGATTGTCCAAGAGGTCGAGGATAAGAAACATGGGCCGTGAAAATACCTGGCTAGAGTGTGGAATGGATTCGGAGAGCTCCCAAATAATGCCGAATTTCTCATAGTTGGATAGTCTTTCATCGTCGTTTTGGGCAATCAGATAGTTGGATACAATGGTTTCAATTTCTCGAGGCATTGAGGCATCGGTTAATAGCCAGATCAATTCGACTGTTCGCATATGAAGAAGCTGGATGTTTGGACTCAGGAATCCCCACAGCTAAAATATGTACAAAGTATCATTATTACACGGTTCATTTCTTCTTTTCTCTCTTTACCAAGATAATATTTACCTTATCCATAATAGAAATGACATGTTTTGATCGTCTTAAAATCGAAATAAGCACAAATCGCTTCTTTTTCACCAAACATGTCAAGGTAGAAAGACCAGCATCCACCACACCAAACTCGTTTCCTTGCTGGCAGCACTTGAGTAAGACTTCAGTGAGTTGTTCCTTATATCCAGCCTTAAGCTCCATGTTTATATCCGCATAGTTTGCCAATTTCATTAAAACAGTACAAGCAGTATGAAGTACTCTTTCCAATCTTGATTCGATATGCTTCAATCGTTTTCCTTCCACACCAACGTCCACACCACTCATCAAGTCGTCAGGAAGAACAATGTAATTATTGACAAGCTCAATTAAAAAGCTGGTGATGTTGTCAGTGACTTCTTTGACAAGAACTTGGCCTCGTAGAGGATCAAATTCAGGTCGTACTATGGGTGTTATATTGGATTGCGCTGATTTCAATTGGCCTGCAGCCGATAAATCACCTTGTTCCTCATTATTTTCGTTCTCCAAAAACTCTTCTACCACATTGTTGGTAATTGATTGTGGCTGCCCGATATTATAAAACTCTCTTACGTAATCCAACACATTCATATCCGCTTTAAATTGTTTTCTCTCACTTGCCTTGTCCTCCTCGGCTTCTGTTGTAGAAATGTCAGGTGGAGATCGATTGAAAAAGATGGATTCAGGAAGTTGGTCAAGTATGAGTGAAATCAACGAGATGCATTCGCCGACCTGAGGTAATATTTCGATGAATACTGGATTTTTTATTGATTCGTTTAATTTTTTGGAAAGAGCGGCAAGGATCAGAGGTAAATGAATGTGTTTAATTTCATCGTCTGTCAATTTCAAAGATTTTAGTGTAAATTCCATCAACTTCATTGATTCAAGATTATTCTCTTGTTGTCGCTGTTGATTTTTATTATTATTGCTGTTTCCAGGGAAACAAGTATCGACCAATTCAAATAATTTCATACAGATCAGATAGGGCTCCACCATATCTACCCACATATTGGCTGTTTGTGTGATATCAGGGTATCGCTCCATTTGTCTCTGAAGACTCTTTAGCGCATCGATAAAGATATTATTCACAATCGGTTGTCCAATTTCCCATTTGTCCATAAGCGAGATCAATATTTTATAAGGACGCTGTGCATCCATCAATGAACTAGTATCATCATCATCATTACCACTGTGTTTATTTTCATGAAACATACTTTTAATCGCTTGCGTTGCTGCCTTTTCGGCGTAGGTTGAAAAATAGAGCATCTGTGCTTGTGTCGTATTTTCGCTCCCTAATAACCAGGCATAGAGTCGTCGATTCAATGACATGTCTTTGCGAAGTACGATTGTCAAAACTGAACGCATTAAAATAACCAAATCATCGTGTGGAATTGCTCTGATTTACATGATTAATGATTAACTCATTTACTTTAGACACACACACACTCTCTCTCTCCTCCTTTTATTATTATTATTATTATTATATTCTGCTTTACCTATTTTTTAATATAAAGTTTTGTACTAATAATTCGAGAATACCACGTTGAACAAGAATTTGATAATCATTGCACGTTACTGAAAATGCCCGTATCATTAAACTCACGTTTTCTTTTCCTCCCAAAACCAATGAAATGTCTGAGTGTGTTTTTATTTTACGTGTTATTAATCTAAAAATATATACATGTACTCTCTTTTTTTTTTTTTAATCTTCTATTTTACCTTCTTTGTCTACAATCTTTGGTAATTTTCTCAATAAAAAATTCAATGCTGGTGGTCTTAGTGTAGGATTACTGATCATGACTAACCACATACAAGAATAGAAATAAGGTAATTCAACAGTCTCTGATAAACGTTCAATCATTGTCACCACCTTTTTTTATACATTTATTCATTAATTAATTAATTAATACAATATATAACTAACTTGTGGTAGACTCTCTCCTTCTTTATTACTTACTTTATCAAAGTATTCGCTTCCTTCTTCTTCAAGTGCTGGTAATAGAGCAATTATAAGACCTCGCATTGCAGGTCTTAGTCTAGCTTGGAGGGGAAAATAATATCTTTCAAATAACGTCAATAATTGAGGCTATTGCAAATATTAAATTAGTTTCCCCTCTATATTTATTTATGTGATACAATTTGTATACAAAAACTAACCTTGACATGTGTAGCAGCATATTGGACAAAAGGGAATAAACCTGTTGACCATAACGGTAAATCTATCGTCAGTTGATCAGGCTTAGCGAAAGAGAGAGAGAAAGAGAAATTGATTAGTGTTGGGTACAATGATAATTCTAAATTTCCTCTTACACCGATTGTCTGTAAAATATAAGCATAAACGTCCAATGTTTTTTGATGTACGCCAGCGGGAAAACCTGGATTTAAACATTGTGCTAGTCTCTTGGCAACGAGTTGTTTTTTGGGTATGACAGGAAACTGTGGGTATGCTTGAAAGGACTGATGATACATTATTAGTATAAAAGTAAATGAATCAACCCCTCTCTTTCCTTTTTTACCTTTAATAGTCTTCCAAGAAAAGAGATAATATCTGCCCATTCGTTTACGGCATCAAAAGACTGTAGATTTTTGTCTACTAATTGTACATATTTACGAAATCTCGGATCGTTTTGAAATGCTAAGGATAAAAAAATTAAAAGTTTTCTTCTTATAAAATAGATTTGAAATAGATATGTTATTACATTGTTCCTTTGGTATGGGACCTTTTCCATTAAACAGAGAATTAAATTATTGTTAAAACAAAGCTAAACAAAAATAGATGTTGCATCATTTCTACCGCGTACTTACTTTGAAGCTCGGGAGAAGTTGAAATGTCCATGCTAGAGTCAGAGTCTGAAATATCGTTTAAACTACGAACTGATATCTTTTTTAATAACTTTTGTGAGAGTGAGAGAGGATGTTGACGCAGATCCGAATTTTCATTGTCAGTCATCCCTCTTGCGACTTTTTTTAATAAAAAGGGAGAAAGGGGAGAGGAACCTTTTTTTATCATTATATTCTATTTTGTGTAAGCCAATCACGGTGGACTACCGAAGCACACACGTGATAGTTGCTTCAAAATAGTTTAATGGAGCTTTATCGATTCTCGTGCTTGTTGCATTGTGGTGAAAAGAGTACCTGTGTATTCATATCTCTTTGGTTTTTGGTGTGTATAATAACGCGAAAAAACTAAAATTGTATATTATAAAATATAAAATCATTACGAACGGAAATGTGTTGAATTTGAATTAATGATAAGTTTTTTGGAGCGAATATTCTATATATAAGTCAACCATTATCATTTAGAATGAGTAATTTTTAGGTTAATTCAATAATAATGTACTACTTTTATAGATTAATAAACCTTTAATTAAAAACTAATTGAAAACTATTAAATAAATGTTTGTTCTTGGAACTTAGACACACAGTTACAAGCTCTAATAGGGTCTGTATACTTGATATTTTGCACTAATTAAATATTATAGTAGTTAAACTTAAAGTCAAAATCTGATTATATTGGTTAGGACTATATAATTCCACAATGCAATATTTGTTACACTTCTAAGCTTATTCAGCAGCAGTTATAGCAGGGAAATCATTTTTTTAATAGCAATGGTAATAGTATTTATTTATTAAATATAATAATAAGCTACTCTAATGCAAACTACCTTTGTATACAAGATATTATTTAATATACACTCAATCCCTAACTTGGTATAATATAATTAAATGTATATTTTGCATTAATGTTCTTAAAGAATGACTTAATAATGCTTCCTTATTCTGTTCCTGTCATTCGAATTGTTATCATTATAACGGTTATTATTATTATATTGATTGCTGTTCTTATAACGAATATTGTTTTTATATTGTCTGCTGTTATTGCTATGATAGTCTGCTCCTCTTTCATACGGGTTATAGCGTTGCTTTGACTTGGTATTTTTACTTTCTTGATAATTGTTTTTATATTCATCGTTGTAGTTATTCGTATAGTCGTTATATTCTCTTCTATCTCCGCGCATGGAACGCGGCCTCTTATAATTAGCCTTGTCCTTAAATTTGCTCTTGAATACTGGATTTCCATTCTCAATAATGATATTTTCAGATTTGAAATCGCTACCCTCTCTTCTTGGTTCTTCGTAGTAGTGGGCTTCTACTTTGATAATGGCTGATAGGATTGAATCGTCAATATCCGCTATACGCATTCTTTTCTCCAATAAATCTAGCAAATGATTCATGATAACCTTGTGAAAGTTAAATGTTGTACAGCTACGCGCTACATTCACATCTAAATACATATGTAAGTCAAAAATAAATAAATGAAAAAATAAATAAAAAGATAGATTATTGTAAGAGTCATCTACTATACCTTTATCAGGATCAACTATCACAAGTTTTCCTGTTTCTCCATTAAAATCGACTGGTAGATCACTTTCACCGATAGTATAGTAATGCCCTCCATTCTGCATAGATATTGCCGTCTTTGTTTCATCAAACTGACCATAAAATCTTAAAAAGCCCATTAATAATGTGGCATAATAGTGCCCCTGATTAATATTCTGTGGTTTTTCATGCTCAAGATAATTGACAATTAGACATATCAATCCATAGCTTGCTAGGCCATTGGTTTTTGCTGAAAGTGGCTCAAAAGCTGGATTAGAAGTGATCCTACAATTTGAAATAGCCTGCTTTAATACCATGAATAAAGGTTTGAGTTCAGGATATTGTGTAATCCACACTACAGTGCGGTCTGAACTACAAATATCATTTGCGATAGACACATCCGTTGAAGCACCTGAAGGTAGTTGGATGGTTAAGATTGGGATCTGAATATACCTTGATTAATTTCTATTTCTATTTCATTTCCTTCTTTTTTATACTTACTTTTGCATGTAAAATAAGTGTAGTATCGCGATAGTAAAAAAGTCTATCATTCATGCCTCTTTTATGGATCGCACGAAGCATACTTTTTATATTAGCAGGAATTCGAGTCTCAACGGGCTCAATATTAATATCAACATCACTATTTAATAAGAAAGAGAAGGATTCTATTCATTCGTTATTGTTTCTCATTTTTTTGTAAATGTCAAAATAGTGATTTTACCTCGAAGGGAACAGCAATCCACTTGCAACTGATCCAAAAGGCACTGCTTTATATTCCTCTGGCCATAAACAGCGAATAATATACTCAATATCACTAACTAATTTTGTACGAGCCTTGATCTCTTTGGCGGTTGGTGTAATATATTCCACAAAACCAAGGATCTCTTCATGCAATCTATTTGGGGAATTTTTTTTTTTTGAAGGTCAATTTAAAGTCTGCTCGTAAACACAGTACTAACCTTGAGCTTTTGTCTCCTATTAAAAGTTCTTTCTTTGCGATCCAAGGAGAA
>VCJB01003048.1:5182-18766 GCA_024140155.1 Backusella parvicylindrica | reverse complement strand
AAAAAAAAAAAGGTAGATTGCGTAACGACCAAGAAAATCAGAATTGGAAATTATTAGCTTTTATTTTCGCTATTAAGCCATAGATTCATGAGCAAAGCGTATTGGAGAAAATATTCTAGCTGCAGATCAACTCACCATAAACCCTCAAACACTTCAACAACAAAAAAGAATTATGTCTGCTAATGATAGTAGCGCTACTATATATTTCGGTAGGAAGCAGTTATTAACACCATAAAGATAAATATCAGCTTCGCTCTACTTATTGAATTATATTTCCATTACCACTTTTTTACTTCGCCTTATAAATAAAACTAAAAACAATTGAGAGTTCTGTTTTACAAATTCCTATTTTTGTTTCATGTAGTCAACCCACTCACTCAGTATCATCGCTTTCGAGTCCCTCAACACTCTCAGTATAATTACTAGATATAGTAGAACGCTATATATTTCTTGAACTCAGTTTGGTCACTTTGCTAATGAATTTATCGCCCTTACTGTATTCCCTCTCTTCTTTACTCTATTTAAACTAAAGTTTATATACACTCATTTTATTCATTTCTTTATTTTCTTGTGAAAAAAGTTGCATGAAAGCTTATAGTTTCCAATAATGCCTTTATTAACAGGAAACGCACAGTTTGAGAATGTTTTCCGATTTAGTTTGAATAATTGCCCAATGAAATAATATGAAGCTTTGCTGATCACTATCTATTTATTACATCTTCACTACTATTCAAAGTTGAGATACTTTCAAAAATATTACAATCAAATATACTCACATTGGTTGATACTGGATGGGATATATACCTTCTTAGTATAAACTCGCTGACATTAACCAATAGGTCAGTTGAAGATGATTTTAGTTTTTCTTATGCTTTTTATAACATTTGTTATTATTAATGATGAATAAAAAAGGAGTAATTGTATATCAATAATCAATACAGTAAGGGTGACGTATTTATTGGTGCATTGGCGTTATTTCTTTGTTTCATTGATTTATTATTTTAGGAGAAAGGTGAATGAATCATTTTTTCATTGTTTTGAATGATAGATAAGTGAGAAAAAAGTTTTTCTTTTTCTTTCTTTTTCTTTACTTTCTTCCATTATTTCACTCAAACATGAATATCATCAAAATACATACTTCTCTTTTACCTACTAGAATAGTATCAGACATCTCAAAATGCTGTAAGTCACTATTAATATTGCTCTTCTATTAAGATAACTCACTTATATATTATATATTATTTTCAATAGTAGATCATTCCACTTTAATGGCTCGTCACATAGAAAAAGTATTAGCTTGGACGAAGGAAATACTGGATTGGATTTTAGGTAAGTGAATAATAATAGACTTTACTTTATAGACTTGTTTATTCCAAAGCTCAAGATTTCATCATAGAAATTGATTCTATTAACTGTATTGAACATTTAAACACCGCATTGGAAACTGGAAACACTACTTCGATTAATTTTACTGTTTCCAGATGCCAGATTCTACTGTATCAGAAGAATCTGGGCCTAGCGTAGTCAAGAAAATAAAAGAAGAAGTGGCTGCATACGAGTAGAGTCTTTTGGATGCGCTAAACGCAGAAATAGAGAGAAATCTTGAAAATAAAATTGTAAAATGCATCAAAGACAAACAAGACTTGAAAGAACTGTAAAATACTTGCCTCAATGCATCAAGATAAGATTAATAATGTTGCCACTGTGGTAAAAAAAAACCAAAAAAAAACCAAGCAAGCCAAAATCTATAGAGGAAGAAAATAGGTACTATATCGACTGGTGTTTATGGTAGAAAAATATATTTGATTTTTAAGGGCTCTATACTTGACGACAAGAATGTAAAGAAGAATATCGAACTGAGCTCTGTAGAAATCATGTCTGCCAGTGTGTCAGAAGATGTTGAAGCAATTCAACTGAATAAAAATATTAGAGTAAACAAGAGCATCTTGCACAATATCGTCGGACATATGGGAGAGCATAACGATGATTGTTATGTCTTGGGTATAGGTATTATAGGTAAAATAGACACACTTATTTAAGTTTTAACCTTGCTGTAACTAAAAAAAAAAAAAAAATTAAATCGGAAGGTCTCTCTGCTTTTGTCTACTCTGTTTATCAATACGAAGATATCATAGTTGCAGTGAAGGTTGAGGAAGACAACCTGTTTTTTCCAGAGGATGTTGATGATTTAGAGGATTTAGTCTTCGGGAACACTTTTGACCAATTGTTAAATTTCAAGGTAAATCAGTACATCCAATCCATTATTTCAAAACAAGTTGCTTAGCATTTTTTTGTTATTATATTTAGGAGTTCATACTCAATCTGCACAATGATATAAATAGGACTTCATAAAAAATATAAAAAGTTAAGGCTCTCAAGCAAAAAAAGTGGTTCTGTCAATCCTCGTTTACAGCCGCCTCCCAGAAGAGCGTATGCTTTCCCTGAAAACACGTTCTATACACCTAAAAGAAAATAAAATATTTTTTCTACTCTTTTATTACACGTATTGCTTGTTAAATTGTTATTATATTATTTTATGAAATAAATAGTCTTTATTTGATATTGGAAAGTATAAACAACCATACGCAAATAAAAAAAAATTCAGAATGCGCAAAGCTAATAATAACCAAACGCGCAAAAAAAAAATTAAGATACGCAAATTTAGTCCGAAAATCCAATATAGTATTTTTACTAAAAACGGTTTCTATATATTCTTTTAATAAAGAATACAATTTACATAAAGAATATATGATCAAAGCGAGAGATAGATACTTATATACACCATCTATTTTTAAAGTTCATTGTTTTGTGGCTCTATTATTCATGAATCGATCCGGTTGGTGTGAACACAATGATTCTAGTTCCGATGCTTTGTTTCTTTGTTCTTTGAAGAAGCATCCTTTTGCAGGATAATCTCATTTTTTTTTTAAAAAACAAAGAGTGCTTTATCTCTTTAAACTTAAAGACAACAAAGCCAAATGTAAACGTCAAATGATTCTATATTTACATGACATCAATAGATGCAAATTGGTAATTTATTTTACCAAGGAAAAAAAAAACTCTCTGTTACCATAAATACTATGACTCACTCTTTTTAACAAAGATGCTTATAATTCATTGATATAATGTACTTTTGTCGATCATAACATATTTTATCAATCTTTCCTATCCAATGCTGAGTGGAATAGAAAGCGGATAATTTTACTAATCGTTCTCAATAATCGATGATTGTAAAAAACGTGGTTCATCTACTTTCAGACTGGTAAGTTTTATTTATTTGTTAGGGTCAACGTAATCAATTCAGTAACGAATTTATAGCCATATAATTTGGAATAATATAACAAATGATCTTTGCTCAGTAGAAAACTGAGTAAATTTATAATATAAACAGAATGTTTTAAGTTAAGGGTATATATTTTTTACAATATTTATTATCTCCAAGACAATCATTACTAACTGCTTGTTCTAAGCAACAGTTAAACCTTGTATTGGATACTATAGAAGTATAAGATAAAGCAGTCTGATAATTGGCAAATTAGTAAACGACAACCCATTTGAAATTTTTTCAACTTTTGAAACTCACCAAATGAATAGATAGAGAATTTAGAATAGAATTGAAAAAAAAGGTAAACTTTTAGTGCTTGTTGAAGTAATCAGAGGTTAAACATGTACGGCTGATTGGAGGTGGTACAGTGGAAGTGTTAATGGCAACCTTATAGTATACTGAGAGAATATCACGAACTGAGAAACCTTGAGCTGGTTTAAGAGAAATCGATTTATCATCGATTTCAAATGAATGTTCTTTTAAAAGTAAGAAAAGCGATAAAAATCGGATACCATAATCAGTTGAATAGTTGAATGCCTCAAGTAATATTCTATCTAAATTATCTGTTGAGATTTCAGGACGCAAAATATTATGCAGTTGCACAGTGTATCTCCGTATTCGTATTCGTTGATTTGGCGTTCATACTTTGTCGCTGAACAGCACACCACTCCTCTGTGTGGTCATGTAAGCAATTCAAGATGACCTTGTAATAATTCCTTGATTTACCTTATTAGCGAAACATTGGTTCCTCGAAATATAATATCAAATACAGACTTCCAATAGCATCCAAAGTCTTCCTCATGCAAATGTTCTTCGTGCCAGTCTTTGAAGGTTACTATATCGAGTCTACATAATATAAATATATGTTACATTAAGAAAAAGTGTTTAACCTAAGTGATATGATATGGTACTAAGGATTTTACATCAGATCGTATACATCCATGATCATCAAGTTAAACTCTTCTATATCTTGAAGATCATTTTCATATATTCTGCAACGCTCTCTAACTACAAACTTTCGAAGACCTTTCTTACTGCCAGCCCTATATGCCTATGCAGAGAAAATGCGTATCGTTAATGAAAGTTCAAATAATCAAATTGCCTTAAGTTGGATTGCTCACCTCTTGTATTTCTCGTTTTAACTGGGTCATTTAGGGTTCACGTATTCTGAGAAGGGCAGTACTGGCTTAGAACTAAGTGTACATTCTAATTGATTTGGACCAATAATTGCTTCGATCGTCTTCCGACAGCTAACTGATATAGTGTTTATACAACTCGAGAAAAGAACACTATGATTCATGACAACAATCATTTAGCAAACGTTAATGGGCATATTTGTATGTGTATTGTACTTACTGAAGCTTTGACTTCTCTAGAGGATTTAAGTCTTTGTACGTCTTAAGTAATTTGATGCATTCGTTGTAGATTTTTTGGCCAATGGTTGTAGCCGCCGGTAAAGTTGAAATTGTGTTCAAATCGATTTCTTCATTTTTGTGCTACAAAAACCACTCTATTTTAAAGTCTTATTTTAGGGAAGTATAGAGTTGCTTACCAATTTATACAGATAATGATACAAAGAGTTCATTCTGAAGTCTACTATGACTGATTCATTACTATCTTCATCGAACTCAAATGTTCTTTCTCTTTCTCTTTCTATAGCACTTTCGTCTTCAGCAACAATCGAGCGTGAGCTTTCACCTTGAGGTACCTCCGTGATGTTATTGATCGTGCTATTCTCGTAGTGTGAAGCATGGTCCTTGTACGTTATGTTTTTCACAATTTTGTGGACATGCTTGTCTTTAGCTTTTCCCTATTCAAAACGTTAGCACTTTTGCAATTATATACATAATATCGATTTGTATTTACTTTTGAAGATTTTTTAAATAATTGTATTTGGGATTTCACGTCACGATAGACCAAGCTACTTTTCTTGATAATTTCCAAATTGTCTTTGTATTCTTTCTGTACAATGTTAAAATTCGCATTAAAGGGATTTAATCTTTTTTTCCATTCATAATACTGAAGGAAAGACCAATCAAAAAATGTATTTTTTTTTTAAATAACAATCAACCTCAAGCTCTTCAGGTACGTGGTAACTGTTTACAGACATATAGTATAATTTATAATGTAAAAAAATTCAAAAGCCTAAGAGAGTAGTGATAATAAAACAAAATGTAATGTAAGAGATGCAATATAAACGAGTAGAGAAAAAAATCGTTAGCAAAGAAAATAATAATATAAAAAAGGAAAGCAAAAAGTAAATCAAAGGATCACGAAAACGTTTTCAATTGTATCATTTTACCTGTGCGCAAAGCTTTTTTTTTTGTATGGAGACAGGTGTCTCGGTATTTTATTGGTTAAACGGCCAAACATTAAAGCAGTCGTATTCTGTCCCACAGTGTTTTTGGGTTTTTATATTTCGCTTAACGTCCAGTGGACACATTAAATTATATCAAGAAGGAATACTAAACTAAACAGATCGAACCGGAGAGAAGTCAGCACCAGCCAGGGGAACGTACATGTCAGAAGAGATCATAGAGCAGACCCTTACTAGAGAAGGCGAAAGTCGGACTTGAATGGAATTTTTAAGGAAGAATTAACTTCAAATTACAATTTAACAGATGAGAGCAACGGAGGAGTTGAACTCGTGCCGGCAACTTCGGTGGTACGGGTCTTAACCACAATACCACCACCCTGAAGGGCTGCGCAAAGTTAAAAACAACCATATGTAAATAAAATAAATTCAGAATGTAGTAGTAGTGGTACGCAAAAAAAAAAATTAAGATATGCAAATTTAGTCCGAAAATCCAATATAGTTTAAACCCCGTAGTGCAGGTTTTTAGCACCAGAAAAGAACAACTTAAGTACAACAGGAGCAAGCGTCATTGTTTTTTAACTGCGATGTGACTCTTGTTTTGCATTTTCTTTATAAAAAAAAAAAAAGAAAGTACGTTTCTTTCTTTCTTTATTTTAATAAATTATAAACCCTCCGATCCCCAAGATGTCCGATGTTGAGGCAGACAAAAATCCAGTAGCCAGTAAAAGAGCGCGCGATTCGAGCTTAGAAGACGAACCAGAACGGGCTTCAAAGATAGATCCCAAAGACCAAGTCAAGATTATTGATCAGAACCAATTAGATGGCCAGCAGGAAGGTACATACTGGTACCTCATCCATAAGAGCTGGTATATGCGATGGAAGCTATATTGTTCTCGCCTTTCAGGCCAGCAGCCAGAAGCTGTGAAGATAGCTATGCAAACCTGTCCTGGTCCAATCAATAATGCACCTCTTTTAAAAGATGGCAAACTCATTCCTAATCTCGAGTTTGATAACAATGTCTTTGCAGTACCTGAAAAAGGTTGGGATAACCTTGTTGAATGGTAAATAACAAGGGAAAAATACTAATAATAATAATAATAATAATAAAAAGGAGTAACAAAGGAACAAAAAAAAACAATGATAAATGAAACAATGAAACCTTATTTATTAATTATTTTAATAGGTACGGCACAGATTCAGAACCCATTAAGCGCCAACTCGTCTCCAAAAACTACAGCTATATCATCGACTTGTATCCTCCTCACATCAACCTATACAAAGTGGAGGCAGAGGATTCTTTGGATATGGATCCAGTCACGATCGAATTCACTTGTGTCACACCTTGGCACCACATCATTTCTGAGATCCAACAAAAGCTTGGGCTTGCTACCGACGCTGAAATTCAACTCTGGGATTTGGGTGACCCAGTGCCTGAAACCATCACTCACATCACCCCTGACGATCTGGAGAGTGTGACAAATGTAGTGATACCTGATAAACGGGACGATTCTTCGGATCTGTCTGGCAACCACAACTGGGCCGTCGAAGTCAAAGAGAATGGTAAATTCCCCTCAGATTCGCTCCGCCAAGCATCTGATGTTTCTTCAGCCACGTCAGCTTCAAGCATGATTGCCAATGGTTTCAATAGTCTCAGAACATCGACTCCACCTGTCGTTCAAAGACATCCTAGTGGTGTATGCGGTTTGCAAAACCTTGGTAACACTTGTTTTATGAATTCCGCTTTGCAGTGTCTTTCAAACACATCTGCCTTGACAAAATGGTTTTTGGCTGGTAATTATAAGCGTGAACTTAATAGAGATAATCCTTTGGGTATGAAGGGCGAAGTGGCAATGGCTTATGGTGAGTTGATTGAGAAACTTTGGTCTGGTGCTTCTAGTAGTCTTGCTCCAAGAGACTTTAAGGTAAATTAGAATAATAAAAAATGGTGATGTTATATATATATTACTTGGGGGATATGTGTATGTCTGATTTCATTTCTTTTTCTTTTACAATAGTATACTATTGGTAGATTCAATTCATCATTCAATGGTTATCAACAACATGATACACAGGAACTTTTAGCATTTTTATTGGATGGATTACATGAAGATTTGAATCGTATTTTAAAGAAGCCTTATATTGAGTTACCTGATTTCGATGGTATGTCAGATGAGGAAATTGCTAAGCGTAGTTGGGATTATCACTTGGCTAGAAATGATTCTGTGATCGTCGATTTATTTCAGGGCCAATTTAAAAGTAAATTAGTGTGTGCTGAATGTGAAAATGTAAAATTATATATCCATTTTATTCTATTTAAAAAAGACGATGTTGTTAATTAATCAATTCTATGTATGTAGGTATCTGTAACATTCGACCCTTTCATGTATCTTTCCTTGCCATTGCCAATCAAGAAAAAATCAAAGACAAAGATCATTTATATGCCATATGATCCTTCCCAGCGTATGAAATCTGTTGTTGTAACACTCCCTAAAGAAGCCAGTATCGCACACCTTCAAAAGGAGGTGGCAAAAATGATGTCTGTGGATGACCCAACCACACTTTTAGTGGCTGAAGTTTATAGTAACAAAATCTACAAGCTCTATGCTCAATATGAGCCTGTGGCTAGCATTGGTAGTTCAGATACAATCTACGTTTACCAGCTTCCTATTCCTGTCCCATCACCTCCTAAAAAGTCTTATGGTTTCGGATCCTCTTCCCTCTCCTCTGACGACGATAGCGAGCCTAAAGATAAAAATGACCAATGGGTTGTTTTCCCAGTTTATTGCGCCACAATTGATAAAGAGAAATCATACCATGACGTAAGCCAATTTGGTGAGCCCATTGTATTGGCCGTCACTCACAAGGAGGCAAAAGATCCTGACGTACTCTATCATCTGATTTCTGAGCATATGGAAAGATATGCCTCATTTAAACTCTTTGAAGAAGTCGTCGATGATAATAGACAGGATGGTCCTGAAGATGAAGTACCCGAAGAAGCACCTCCTCAGTATGACGAATTGGACAAGATGGATAACAAACTGACTGAAATTGAATCAGAGTCTTCAAATGAAAGTGATAATATGGAAATCGATCCTGCAGAACCCGTGCATCAACAACCTATCCATACCGCTGCTGCTGTCACAGCTGCAGGTGGAAAGCGTGTTGAACCCATGAGCAATATGTTCTCCATGAAGGTCTTTACCTCCGGCTATCGTTATTCTACCAGAAGTAGTTCTGAGCTCCTGCCTTTAAATGTCAGCTATTCATCTAGCTCTTTGGTTGATCTTCGTGAGAGAGCACAAGAATATCAAGATCAAAGAGAACAACTCGAAAGACAAAAGAAGGGATTAGATATGCAGGAAGAAGAGGAACGCCCAAGAGAACCCAAAGAAAAAGAGGACGAAGATGAAGATGAAGAATTAAAGCAGACACCTAGCGATGTGACTATGGGTGAAGATATAGAAACACATCCTTATACAGAGGAGAAAGAAGACGAGGAAAAAAAGGAGAGTGCAATAGAAGAGGATAAACAAGAAGAGGAAGAAAAAGAAGTGAAAGAGGATAAAAATGACACTACAGACGATATTTTCAGCGATAATGATCTTTCACTCACTATTACAACCGACAACCATAATGATACTAATAATAATACCGAAAGTGACGATAAGAGTAGTGATGATAACGAAGTAGAGGATGCCAGAACGATGATGTTGCGTGAAGCAAGAAGTAAAAGATTGAGAAATTTTGCCGCAAAGAGGAGATGGAGTGCCAGAAAAGAACTCAAAGAACCTCCTTCCACCGCCATTTCACAAGGAGAGGGTATACTGTTAGAGTGGACACCTAAAAAGGCCAAGCAGATCTTTGGTATTGCTACTAACTACAGCAGTTCTGGAATTTCCACTCGTGCTTGGAAGGATTGGGATGACTTGGGTGATCCAAGCGAAGTTGATATGACTTCCGCTCAGACCAAGAAGCAGGTGACGTTGTCCGACTGTTTAGATGAATTTACAAGAGAAGAAGAGCTTGGAGAAGAGGATCTATGGTTTTGTCCAAAGTGTAAGAAACATCAGAGGGCAACCAAGAAATTTGATCTTTGGCGCTTGCCCGAAATTATGGTTGTCCATCTTAAGCGCTTCAGTCACTCTCGTACCTGGAGGGATAAAATTGATGCATTGATTGACTTCCCTACAAATGAACTCGATTTAACTGAGCGCTGCTTGAGTCTGCCCAATCATGCTTCTTTAACAGGCGATGATCGTGTTATTTATGATCTTTATGGTGTCGACAATCATTACGGTGGATTGGGTGGTGGACATTGTAAGTAAATAACAAACAATGCATTGGATTTATTATTTTTATTTTTATTTTATTTTTTTTAATCAATATTGTTTTGTTTTAGATACTTCATTTGCACAGAATTTCGAAGATGGAAATTGGTACAACTTTGATGATTCGCACGTAACCAAGGTTGATGAAGTATCTGAAGTCAAGGTATATATTTTTTACATTAATAAATAAATAATAAATAAAAATAGATGCTATCATACTAATGCATTTATTATAATAGACAACTGCTGCATATCTTTTATTCTATAAACGAAGAAGACAAAGCAACCAAGATGGCACACAAACTGTAGAAGAGATCATATTGGAAGCACAACACTCGCAGCAGGCTGCCGAACCCGAGAACCAAGAGATCGGTTCTGATAAAGAATTAGACGACTGTTCACCTGTTCAACCAATGGAGCAAACCAATCCCTTCGAGGATATGGATGCTTAATTTCTATAAATAAACATATATTGCTTAATATTATTTCCTCCCTATACAAATAGATATATAAAACTTATAGCAAATAAACAAAAACAAAAAAAAAAAGGATATTAATAAGTGTCAATTCAAACATTTAATCAATGCACACTCTGTTATATATGCAAATAAATTTTTATGTTTATATTGCTAATCATCATGCAGATTGTGTTGGTGTATATTTCTAGTAAACAAAACTTAATAACAATCAATTTTTAATATATGATGACATTTTTACTATAAACATATTCGAATTCATCAAAGCAAAACGAGATTGTCTGTATAAAAACCTGGGAGAATATGTCATTGCTAAAGCTAATTTTTTATAAATATCAATTACAAGTCTGAAAATAACGATTTTATTAATAATATGTAGTGGTGTTGAACTGAATCCTTTTTTAAAGACATGTGCATCTAAATATATAATAATAGGTAGAAAATTCAGGAACATTTGTGTCAAAACAACAAATACAACTTTTCTTTTTGAAAAAAAGATAATCCTCAAATACACTCAATAGTTCATCTTTTGAAAGTCAATATTAATGTGGTTCAATACATCGTTATACAAAATTCAAAAATACAATGCTTGCATTGAGCACAAATAACATAATCCAAACGTTAAACTGAATACACAAATGAATTGATGTAATTAATAAAACTGCTTTGACGTTGATGATGTTGAGGAATATATATAATTTTTTTTCACTTTTTTGAACAAGGACTGAGTTGAATCTTTCAATAACGTTTTGTGAGTATGAAAAAAGAAAAAACAAATGTGTAGTTTATTAATTCTTTAAAAAAGAACAAGCGTATAATGTTTAAGCAGATTGCTTCTTGGCAGCAGCAACGGCGGAACCAACAGTGAAACGGCGCTATAATACTCTTTTTTTAACATTTTCCTTTCTCTCTCTCTCCCTTTTGTTTTCAATCCTTCAAACTATTTTTTACTTACTTGACTCTTGAACTTCAACAACTTGAAACGATCGAAATCGGACAAACCAGCACGGACCTTGCGCTGTTCGAGCTTCTTGGCCCAAGCAGACTTGTTCCAGGCAGCAACAGTCTCGTTCTTCTCCAAGGCCTTAATAAGAGCCTTGTTACCAACACCGCGGGGAAGGCTCTTGAGGACAAGAGGGGTCAACACCAGGCGACGGAAGGGGAAAGATTGACGAGAGACACCGGTGGTAGGGCCATCGATGAGAGCACGGTTGTGGTCGACAATGTCAATAATGACAGCCAACTTACCGGCATCGGGGCCGTAGTTAATGAGGACAACACGACCGACTTCGACTTGACGCTTGAAAGTACCTTGCTAAGAATGATAAATAATAATAATCAGTTGTCGTATTCTGCCAAGGTAAATATGTCATTTCTCTTTTTTTTTTTAATCGATTGTAGGATGGATGAAGTTATTTTGGTGCTTTTTTTATTTTATATTCTGTCGAGTTCCGCTCTATCTCTTTATATATAATTTCGTTCTATATAATAATATTTCCTCTTCCCTCCGATTCGTGTATGATAATCATCCATCCATTTAAAAAAGAGAGAAATGTGATGAAACTAATAAAAGATGATACATTACCACCATGGTTGATATACTGATGGTCAGAGAAAGAGAACGGACAGTACTGTACCATTAGCATTCTTTTACAGTCCCCCCGTTTCCTCGTTGTTCAAAAAAAACGCGGTAGTTGAAATGGTTTCAAGTTTTTGCTACCGGACTCTTACGTCATCTTTTTTTGTGAAATTCTTATTTCCTGCATTTATCAAGAATAATCGTTGAAAAATGTTCTCATCCGCTAACTTACAGATATCATGCTTGTATTATCGATAGTAATTGTGTTGTGTTTGAGTGTTTGTTGCGGTAATATTAAAAAAAAAACTAAATTGAAAATATAATATAAGATGTGGCTGAAAAAAAGGATAGAGACACTAAACTTTTTTTTATTTTATATTATTTTCAGCCCATAAACCAGGTAAGGATAATAATAATAAGCAGTAATAGAAGAAGCTTTTTTTAACTTTTAAAGCAACGTTAATAAAGTTGTTCTTTGGCATGGAATGGGAGATGACTGTTGTAATCCTGATTCCATGGGGCGAGTAACAGAGCTAATAAAAGAAAAGTTGGGAGATACTTTTGTATATAGCGTAAAAGTGGGTGACACAATCAATGAAGACCATAACGCTGGCTTTTTTGGAAAAATTAATGAGCAAGTGGCTAAAGTGTGTAAAGAATTGTCAGAAATTCCCGAATTAGAAAATGGTTTTAATGCCATCGGATTTTCGCAAGTGAGTGTAGTAGTAGTATAATGATTGTGCGTGTGATAATAATGAGTATTCAGGGAGGTTTATTTTTAAGGTACAATGTGGTAACATAAAGAAAATATTCATCTAATGAGCCCCCTTGAAATAAGAGCTTATGTGGAGCATTGTAACAGTCCACCAATACATCGTTTGGTTACGTTTGGTTCCCCTCATGGAGGTTTGTTTCATTCCCTAAACATATCCAACTCCCCTTGACATCTATTATTATCATAAACGTTTATTTTTATGTTTTCTTTTTTTACCTTTTTTTTTTTTAGGTGTATCTGACATTCCAAACTGTGTAAACTCAAGAGATTTCACCTGTAATTTGATGAGATCGATGGTAAGAAGAGGCGTTTATACAGACTATATTCAAAATAGGATTGTCCAAGCCCAATATTATAGAGATCCAAACAATTATGATCGTAAGTTTGAACTAAATAATAATCTGGATTTTACACAATAAACAATGACATGTTTGTTTCTATTTTTATTTTTATTTTTTTTAGTGTACTTGAAAAAGAACAAATTTCTACCTCTGCTTAACAATGAACTCAGTAACAAGAATGCAGATTATAAAAAGAATCTTGCAAGTCTGGATTTGTTTGTGATGATAAGATTTAATGAGGACGTAATGATCAAGCCAGGTCACACGGCAGTAAGTTAAATCATTCTATTTATTTCTAAACTATCCAACTGAAACACTCTTCTTTAGTGGTTTTGGCAAGATGATAAAGATCAAGAGTTAATACCTTTGAAGAATCGTACTTTATATAAAGAAGATTGGATCGGTTTGAAGACATTGGATAATCAAGGTCGATTGAGATTTTT
>VCJB01003019.1:11934-24316 GCA_024140155.1 Backusella parvicylindrica | reverse complement strand
GGTTTTTTTTTATTTTTTATTTTTTTTTTTTTAAGAAAAAAATAGATAAACAAATAAAAATAGTAAACGTAAAAGAAACGCACGAAAAAAGGCAATGAGGGGATTTGAGGGATGTTATACCTTTTGACCGTGTGAAAAAAGCCATGTCTTGCCATATACGGAAATGTTCGTGGGAAATTTGAAACTATGGCAACATTACATAGCACTTTTTTATAAAAATAAAGTGCAGGAGCTTATGGAGGGTGGATTGAATAAGAGTAAATAAGAATACCTTTATTTATTCTATTTTTATAATAAATATACACTGATAAACGGTGGTATGACTTAATTTAACAGCTAAAGTATTTAAGAATGACAAAAAAACAGAGTTACCATGTATTTTAAGTTCAGACATATTTTTGTACTGTAACGGTATATGCACTTATTGTATCATCACCATCATCACCATGTCTTAAACATAAATATTTTGGTGCATATCATCTTATTTATCAGCTTTTATTCTTCTGATTTAAAAAAGAGAGAGAAAGTAGCAATGTTGTGAAAGACAGCACCGTTAAACAGATTTTGTAAATATCCTAATAATATTTAAAATAAGGTGATAGCTATTTACCCACAATCATTTCGGTAGTCAAATTTTCCTGTGCCCTTGATTAGGTCTTTCTTTTTTTCTTTCAAGAGGAAGACAAGATTAGCTCTTTATGATTCATCTTCGCCAAAGATAAGAATATGATATCTTGAATTGAGTGATATTTTATTTAGTTCACGAGTTAAGCGAGATAGTGCATTTGATGGATTTTTATCTGTTAGTGAACAATAGGAATGGTAATATTAATAGTAAATGAGAATAAAAGGTAATTAACACTTAAAAAAATCGAGGTCGAAGACTTTTTTTTTCCATATCTATTAAAGAGTACGTGACATGACGTCCAGGATCCAAGTTGTACATCTGCTTACTTTTAAAGTATTAAAAAAACTAAGTTGATATCAATATCCTGCTGCCCTTTTTTAAATATATCACTCATCAGTCACTATTAACAACCGTTTTTACCGAGATAATGAAAATGATGCTATTTTCTTTTCTAATGCAGCCAACCTTTGAAAAATTAATTGGACGAGTTTTTAGTGACTTTGTTATAACTCCTTTTTTTGGCAGGTCACTTAGTTTTAACATTATTGCTGTTATCACTACTTTAACTACTTATAATACCAATATATGTATAGAGCATCTGCGTTACGCCTCTTGTTTAGTTTTAAAAAACTATCTCCGCTCGTTACTGCCACTAGACTTCCGAGCCCAATAAAGATCTATGGCTCACGATTAGCAAGCACCCGATTGCAAGGGTCGTATGATATACATAAACGGCATTTGGCTTCCATTCCATCAGGCGATTGCCCTGGTTGTGGTGCACCCTTCCAAACCGAGGATAATAGTAAACCTGGATACTATGTTGCTGATCGTAATCAATCTACTGAAGGGAAATCAAAGAAAGAAACCAAGAAAAACATGAGCAACGAAAAATATAGAGAATTAGTAGCAAACTTAGATCCTGAGATTCGTTCCTTGATTGAAGGTGAGGGCGATGATAAAACACAAGAACTATTAGAAGTAGCAGACGAAAAGGAACAAAAAGCGATACGTGAGGTATGTCAGAGATGTTACATGTTGGATCACCACAATAAACCCACAACCACCTCAACACCCGAGTTTCTTCGAGCAACACAACAATATGGTTCGCTAGACTTTTTAAAGACAAAAACAGACCCTTTAACAGTAGCAGTTATTGATGTAACCGACTTGCCTGGTTCATTAGGTCAATTACCTCAATTGTTAGCGGAAAATCCAGGAACACGTATTTTGGTCGCAGCAAACAAGATGGATGTACTACCTGCCTCGGCAAGAAAGCATGAACAGCGCATCAAAGATTGGATTAAACAGCACTTGAAGCATCAGGGGATTCCAACAAATCAGATTGTATCTGTTTCGTTGATCAGTGCAAAGAAAGGATGGGGTGTACCAGCATTAATGAAGAGGGTAGATGATGAAAGACGACCTACCGATGACATTTATTTGGTAGGATGCACCAATGTGGGTAAATCAGCCCTTGTGAATAGGCTTATGTCACAAATACGAGGTACCTTGGACTCGGAAGGGCGGAAATTCAAGTCAGAGCTCAAGGCAAAGTATAAAATAACAAGCTCGCCTGTTCCGGGTACCACAATGGGGACGATCAAAATTCCTTTGCATGCTCTTGGTATGGTTGATTATGGACTGGATGAGGGAGAGGAGCATTGGAAGAGAAAAAAATTTGTCAGACGTGATCGCTTTTTGATCGATACACCAGGTGTTATTAATGACCAACAGTTAATTCATCAGCTTGGATATAACGAACAAAAAAAGGTTGTCAATCAAAAGGAAATGAATCCAGTAACATATAAGCTTGAACCAGGAAAGTCGTTAATACTTAAGCCTCTTATTCGAGTGGATTTATTAGAGTCGGATCAACCTGTCCTCGTAACACTGTTTAGTCCCTTGGCTCCACACATGACTAAAACAACAAAATTACCTCCAGCTGAAGCTTTTGAACCAACCGTAGATCTGAATAGACGTGTCAAAGATGAGTCAATATTACGCATAGATTCCCTTGAACCTATTCCCGGTATAGTTAAAGTGAGTGGAGAGCATCGTTCACATGGATCTGTTGATTTTAGTTTTTCGGGTGTAGGTTGGGTTACATTAGCAGGTGTGTTTAATCGTGCAGCTTTTCGAATTTGGTTACCTAAGGATGTCGAAGCAAGCAAAGCCTTTCAAATTCGAGAACCTCCCTTTCTACCATTTGAGTATAAAGGCTCAATTAGAAAATTTTTTGGTTCTGGTGAAAGAAGTAGAAAATAATCACATTGTTTATAATTAAAATAGAGAGAATACATTTAGAATATATATATATATATATAAGAAAGAAATGGTTTATTTCAACACACCTATACATATATGTATGTGCATATACACAGCTATATGTATTATTTGATTTTGCTTATTTATTATTTTTTTTTTGTGTGGTATATCTTTGAGATTATTTAGCTGGTAGAGGACTACAAAGCACTCTAGCCTTTTCCAAAACTTCTGTGCGGTTACCGTACATGATAAAAGGAGGGCAAACACAAAACTGAATAATACCAGAAGTCTGCCCGTCTTCGTCGATCATTGTTTTTGTATCAAGGTACTCCGATCCCTCACCTACAGCAGCAGCAGCAATCTCTACTTCCTGACCGCGTACTGCATAGCCGATGACTGAAGCCAACTCCACCATTGCTTTGATCTTTCCTTGATACTGTTTTTTCGGATCCTGCTCTTTGCTATCGTGTGCCTCGATAAAGGGATATGCCTTGAGTAGAGAGCTATAAAGCGATGCATACATACGTTTGTTTAACTTGTTTATCTCTGCCTGAATATCCGAGTTGGGAACGCTGTTTTGTACAACAACCTTTGCAATTTCCTGTCTAAGACGAGTGCAAAAGTTTGGATCATATTTATCAAACCAGGTATGAAGATAAGTGTACGGTTGCGATATCTTTAAACCTGTAAAAGTGTTGTAGTTCATATTTTGCACAAGCACATCCATGAGGAACTTTTCAGTCAGCATCATAATTCGATTGCTCGGAAGTGGAGTTCCCAACTTTGAGATTGGTTTGTTCAAGTTGACCCAGAAAGAACTAATAGCCTTTGTTGCCATTGGTTGGTCACAGTGTTGGACAAGCTCGGCACTCATGTCGTGAATCATCTTCTTGAGATCCTTTAATTTCATACGAATGGTGGATGTGTCGTCATTAGTGGCTCGTCTGGAGCGAATATGCTCATTATAGTTATCAAGCAACTGCTTTTGGTCTTTTTGGCGCAGGGCCTTTCGCTCTTCCATAAGTCGCTTCTGCTCAACAAGCTCAGCATTAGCGCGCTTATAATAATTTAATTCCTCATCCAGGCTTCTTAATTTATCTCTTCTATGCTTCATTTCGAAGAGTAAAGCATCTGGTATAGGCTTATAAGGTGGCATCTCGGTAGATGCTGCAGTAGCAGCAGTAGTGGTGGCAGCAGTAGCAACAGGAGCAGGAGTTACAGAAGTGCTGACTTCTGCTGTTGCTTGTGGCACTGGTACTGTATTGTTTGGGTTGCTCTCGGTTGTAGGGTCGTTGTTGTTATTGCTGTTTGTGGTGCTGTTGCTATCACTATGGTTACTAGATTCTGTGACTAGTGTATTCTCAACTATTTCAGCTTTTGGTGCAAGTGCTCCAGCAGGAGTTGCTTCGTTTTCTGTGTTTGTAGCTTTTGAACAGTTTTATTGGTTAGCATTTGCTTGGTTTTCTATTTGGATTGAGTAATAATATCCAATATTTACCTTTCATCACAGTCTAATAATGTTAAACCAACAAGAGACCAGAAAAAGTAAAAGAGAGAAAAAGAAAAGAAAATAAATGAAAATAAATAAAATAAGGGGTGGAGCTTTATTTTTATTTTTATAATAAAATTACTATAAATATCATTATTTTGGTTGATCCATAATCATTTCGCTGGTTCGTTTTGTTAAAGGCTGCTTTTCCACTTTTGTTATAAACAGCGCTTTAGTCTCTGCTTCTGCTGACCCATTTCTTGCTCTTTCATATAAAAATCGCTTTAATATTCTTGCGTTTTTGCTATGCGCGCGATACAACATATCCAGTAAGATGCCCAAAATGGGTATAAGCCCAAGCTATTATCATTTATTTATATTTATATTTATATTTATATTTATTTAATAGCCTTCCCCAATCATATTGCTCTCACTATTAAACGCTTACCAAGAAATCGACTGTGATATGATACAACATTCTCTTTTTAATAGATCGAGGAAGATCTGCCTGACAAGCCAATTTATACATAGACATTGCAAACATTAAGGATATGACCTTACCAAAAATTGGTATAAGCTCTTTACAATACTATTAATAAATGTAATACAACATGGAATATTATCTTCTACCTAATAGTATATCGTATCCTATCCAACAGCAACATACTTTGATCATCTCATCAAACCTTTTCATTCTACGTGTATATTTGTCTAATATGATTGCATCTCTTTCAGGTAGCTGTACATCGGCCAGGTCAGGTCTTTTTCGAAACACACTCATGTTTTGAAATATTAATAAAGAATTAAAGGAACAAAGTTTTTTGTGTTTTGTTTCCAAAAATAAATTTATATACATGACGTCGCTTTTTCAAAAGCGAATTAGCCATAATCCAATCACTGTCTCTTAATTTTTTTGTACAAATATCGTTAAACCTTTTCTTCATTCACTATCACATGATGATGACCAGTTTATTGGTATCATCATGCTAAACTTCACCCTCTTTTATGTAAAAAGTGAAGTAAAGCTACTAAAAAGCATAGTTATTTTAGTTTCCAAAAAATCATTTCCATTCGATCATAAAAAACATATAAAAATCAACTTATTTGGTTTTGGTTTTGGTTTTGGTCTTGATTTGTATATATGCAGAACTCCACATTTTTGTAAATTAAATAGGATAATATATATATGCATGATGTAAAAGTACTTTTTATTTTTTGAATACAGATATCTTGTATAAGCATCGTTATTATATATTCAAATATACTATTATAGCAAACAGTAACAAACACTTCAACTTTTAGTTTTAAGAAACTTATTTGTCATGAATGAAACCAAGGCAAACTAGAAATTTCGTTCAACTTGATCCGTTTTTCTGGATGACGCTTCAGTAGGCAACCTACAACCTCTTTTGATTCCGAACTAATTTTATCGCCTGGCCATTTCACCTGTGCACGCATGATACGATGAAATAAATGGGATAAACGCTCACCTTTTTCAACAGAATAATTAAATGGAAGATATCCCACCAACAATGCATAAAGGATAATCCCAATTGACCACGCGTCGGTGGCTCTTCCATCATAACCTAAACCCTGTACAATTTCAGGTGCAGCATATTCTTCACTTCCACAGCGTGTACTGAGAATAGGTGATTCGGGGTTGATCACTCTCGCCAATCCAAAATCTGTCACTTTTAGATGTGGATCGCCGTTGCTGTCAAAATAAAGAAGAATATCTACAAATAAAAGTGAGCAAAAATGAAATAAATAAGCAAAGTTATGTCATTACTTTCTAGTTTGAGATCACGATGTACAATATTATGATGGTGTAACCAGTCAACAATCTGTATTAGCTCGAGTGATAAACGCTTTATCATCTGCTCATCTACCATATCTTTATCAGAAGTATGTAAACGACCATGCATGCGTTGTACGAAGTCAAAGAGCTCCCCTCCCTTGACATATTCCAAAACGATGCATAAGTGATGCTCGGTCTCCATGGTAGCTTCCATCTGTACAATACCTTTGTGATGAATAAACTAAAAGAAAGAGCAACATAACCAGCATAAATAATAGGGATTCGTTTTTAGTATTTATTTTACCTTTAATACTCCAACTTCTCTTTCAATACTTGACCTTATTCGTGGATCTGTGGTCCTTCTCCTTTTATTAATCATCTTTACAGCAACTTGATTCCCATCATGAATATTTTCTGCTAAAAAAACCTTTGAGAAAGCACCAACTCCCAAAAGTTTTTTTATTCGATAGGTCCAAATATTTTTTCCGATAATAGTGTTTTCTTCTTCATATACTCCCATTGACGATGGTGACGGAAAATTGTGTTCTCTCATAATAGCTGTTTGATAGCTGGGATCGTCTATGTCTCCCAACATTGGTTGCTCAGATAGTGAAGGTATGATATTTGTTTTATGGGTACTAAGTGTATGTGATAAGATGGGAATACGGCTAATTATACTGGGATATTTTATCGACTCTATCGTAGAAGGTGTGGTGATGATTTGAACTGGGCTTGGCAATGGTATAATACCATCTTCAGGAAATGGTAGTGTAACCTTCTTTTCTTTGGATGGTGAGATAAGATCGAACTTTGATCCCGAAACTGATGAGGAATAAGGTATGACGGAGCTTGTCAGGGATCGACAGCATTTGGTATTGAAATATTCATCATTGTCTATTAGCTTAGTCACAATACCTAAACCAACGGATGTCTGTTGCCTTTTATGTTTTTTATACGTGTTATTAGTTGCTGTTTTCATAAAATAATTTATTTAGATATATGCATATGTATCTGTGAGTATATATAGATATTAAATGTGGGAGAAAAGGAAAAAGAAGAAAAAAAAAAATTCCGAGAAGTCAGTTTATTTTAACTGATTTAATAGTAGTAGCAACATTTATAATTATAACAGACTTATATCAACCCCAATCATTATACTTCAGGGACGTAATAGATTTGTTATGTAGCTCAACATATGGTGTTGTTATTTACTGATTTGAGGAGTTTCCAAGAGTGGTTTTATTGGTTTCGTTTAGTAAATATTAGCTTCAATTGGATACATTTATTATTGTAATTTATCTGACGTAAATACAAATAAGCCTACACCTTTAATATGACGGACTCACTGAATAAACCGGAAATAATTGCTTAAAAATAAAGGAAAAATAAAGTAATATACTTTAAATAATATTCAAATATATATTTATTCTATATTCGATATATATATATAGTCATAATAGTAATAATAATAATAATAATAATAGGATATATATTATATTATGTGATGCGAATGGGAGATATATATTATTTATGTATATATACGTCTAAATTAAGTCTAAAGATAGGTGAATGCTGTCCATGCCAAAACACAAGTTACAACAATATCGACCATTTGTGCAACTATATAAAGAGTTACCAGCTTTCCTAAACTACGTAAATTACGCTTCATGTCATTCAACTGCAAGCCAAGGCCGATACTAACAAATGAAAGTGTGGAGAACCATTCGGAAACATAGAAACAAAACGAGTTCACTAATGAGCGCTTATCATCGTCATCGTCAATGGTTGTGTTAAAGAGAACCGCTGTAATAATAAAACCAAGCACGAACTTTGGAAATCGCTTCCACAGTAAGACATAAGCCTTTTCTTTAGGTCGAGAAGGACCATGGATATTACGTGGATGCTTGACGGAAGGTGTATTACTATCTTCAAGCGATTCAGAAGTAATAGAAGAGTCATTTGTTTGCACCACGTTTGACGAGGCAATAGACGAGGCTTCGTTTCGTAATAATTCTTCTTCACGTCGGTAGGCTGCTTGTAATTCGTAGCGGGACCATGCCCATGCCATCAAAACCGAGAGTGGTCCAATCAAAACGTTCTGCATCATTTTTACGACAGCAGATGTATTAATAGCGTCTTTATCACCATAAATACTTGCAGCTGCAATGACTGCGCCAGTTGAGTCAACGCAACCACCAAACCATGCACCACTTACAGTGGCAGTTAGTCCCAAATTCTTAGCAACATAAGGCAACGCAATGATGCTAGGAATCGTGAAAATTGAGATAATGGCTATTGGCATTTCTGTCTTTTGAGGCACACCCATACTTGCACCCAATGCAATGGCTGCTGACGAACCACAGATAAAAGTGGCTCCGGACATGATGATAGCAGTTTGGGTATCAATCTTAAGCACTTTCCATCCAAAAAGGGCAACTAGCATAAACAAAGTGGGTGTATCAATCCAACTTACGAATAATGCACGAGGTGCAAGTGGGCGAAGCACACTAATGTCAATGCAAAGAAGCACTAAACTGATAGCGATATAAAGTTCTGTTTGTTGTGCAACTTTAAGCACCGGAGGCAAAATATTTGATTTGGCAATCACCGAATAAACATTGCGTACAAAGCAACCCAATATAATTGCCCAAATTGAGTCACCAATGCTTGCACTATGTAGAGTTTCTGGATTGAAAAAAAAAAAAAAAGTTAATGTTTTATTTATTTGTTTTCCTTGTTTTTACAATACCATTGCTGGCCAATATTTTACTAATCAAAGCTACAGAAAAGACAAAAACATAACCTAATGGAAAACGCTTCCAATGAGCAACACCTGTCATGCCCAATGCTAACCAGAGCAAAAGACCCATTACTACAAAAATAACCAAAAGACTGTAGTTTCCTACCGAAGCAAAGGTGCTAAAGGGGTTATGTGTCCAAATTAAAAACTCAGGTGGAGGAATGCCATGATTAACTGCACCAACAATGCAACCAAAAAATATAAGACCGATCCAGCAAGACCACCATTCTTCTGAATTCCACCAGAGCAACCAGCTCTTGCTATTGAACAGCTTGCTTTTCTTTGAATCTTTTGTTTGCTTTTCCTTCTTCTTTGATACAGTATCCCCAACAGTTGTGAGATCCTCTGGTTTATTATTGTTCAATTTTTGGCCTAAATCATCCAATTCAATGGAGCTTGCTGTGCCTTTAGTTGCCATATTATTAAAGGGCGAGAAGGATGGTTAAAGAAAAAGAAAGAAAGAAAGAAGGGAAAAAATAATTAATTAATTTTTATAAAAAAAAGTTTACCCATTCAATCTCTGAGTATAGGAATCTCTTGGCTTGTCTTATTTACATGGAATCATGAATATCATCTATTCTTCAAAAGTCAATAATAGCCAAATACAACACAGATATTATTGTCCGATTAAGACAAGCATGAGGAAAGTAGAATGTTACAAAACATTGGGAACGTATATTACTCAGAGCCTAGCGTGGGAAAATTCTCAGAAAAGTCAAATAGAAAATAACCATCGTAGTCATATTCCTCAAAATAAAGCAATTTATAAATCAATAAGAATAGTAACTTTATTGTGAATGATGCTGATAATTGAAAGGGGATTTATTTCCTTCTCTGTTATCATTAGCTTCTTTGATCCAATCTCTTATTGTTTCAAGCACTCTATTCTGTGCATCTTTAATCTCAGGTGATACAGAATCAGTAACGAAGAAATCCTATTGTTGAGAGAAGAATTAATAATGAAAGAAACAGTTTATATCGCATAATGACCATTTACCCAATGATGAACAGCTTCTGGTAAGATTTCGAATTTGGCATCTTCATTCCATCCGTGTCGCTTTGGTGCATCGTCACTTTGAACGGATAAAGTCCTCCAAGGGTCCCAAGCTCCGTCAAGCCAATAAACACGATCCAAACTAATATACCAACCATCAAACTCCTTATTGATATCTCGCCAAATAGGTGATTTTGGCACACCATGCTCACCAAACATAAGAGGACACTGACGTTGATACCAACGCGTATTTAATTTACGCGAGACAATGGTTGGTCGCCAAATAGGTGAACCTGTTTGCCAGTACGCATATTCGGTACACACCTGCCAAAACCAAGCGCGTGACTCGTCAGTGCTGTTGCGATACATGGGTGATTGAGGGTCGTGGGTATCAATACATTCATCAATACTGTCTTCATCCGTACAAGCTTTTTCTAATGACTTTTTGACGTAACCACCATAAGCTTTGACATAGTCGTGAACAGTATCAAGATCATCAAAGAGTGAGCAAAAGTCATCAACGAAGGGGTTAGAAGTGGGCGACATTTCTTGCCATAAGCCCAAAGGATAACTTAACGCTTTTCATTTGAAACAAAACAAAAAAAAGAGGGGGTTATTTATACGCATGATAAACGTATAAATCGTAGTCCATACCTTCTGCAAAATCATCATCGTGAGTTCTTTCTGTCATACCAAAGCTTTCTTTTAATCTCTTTTTAGCTTGATCGATCGGACTAAATAAAATATGGTCTGCATAAAGGACTGTGGCACGAATAGCATTGATGCAGTGCTTAGGTCCATATTTACGGATTGGATCAAAATATTGATAAAAGTTATAACTCATTTGTACAGGTGCTGAAGATGGTACGGCAGCAAAAACTAAATGTGGATATTTTTGTCTCATCCAGGCAGCTAAGTTGCCACTATAGCTACCACCATAAACGATATATTTGGTTTCCGGAGCGGGTGGAATTTCAGTATTAAGCTCAGGAAACTATATGACGTTTAAAATTTTAAAATACAAATGTGTCAGCACACATGTACTTGTGTATAGACGATTAGTTCATATAGTTATTCTTTACTTTTGAAAACTTTATAAATGATGCCATATCTTCCAAGGCTTGGGCTGTTGTAAGAGTAGCAAGCGATTCAGCTGAAAAGTCCTTTTTATATAATCATCGCGAGTTTGTTTGTTTATTTAATGTCAAACAGTTGGTATCTAATCTTTAGTTATTTACTTACAGGAGCCGGAAGAGATTTACCATAAAATCTATGTTCCATCACAACAACAATGCCATTCAAGTTTCTTGCCAATTCTGCCATGGTCGAATTTGTTACGTAAACAGATCTTTCATCCGCCGCTGTTTCTCCGGCGTTATATACTAAGAAAAATATACATGCATCAATGATGCATATATTTGTATCATATAAAACAAATGGCATTGCTGCTTACAAATCACAGGACCGCCTAGCTGATACCAATCCGTGTTTGCCCAGTATCGATGTTTAAATGTCGTCATGTTCAAAGAGAAATGGTCGATAGGTTGATCAAAATAGAAAGGGCCATATTTCTCGGACAAAGAGGGTGCTTCTTCGACTGAATCCCTAGCAAGTCGATTCAACCTCCTAACATGTTTTTTTCTGTCAATAAAATAAAAAAATTAAATTAAAACGAAGTAAAACCTGTGGATATTTTCTCCTGGAGTGAACAATGTTGCATTCGAAAAAGTTATGGAGCTTGCCAATAATAAAGTCGCTACACTAAATTTCATCTTTTTTTTTTGTTATAAAAAAAAAGGAAGAAAAGAAATACTAAAGTAGTGTACCAAAGTGAATGAAAAAAGGTAAGAAGAAAAGAAACAAAAATAAAACGAAGGAAATATTATTATTTTTAAAACCCAACAAAAAAAACATTTCCAGAATTGACTATTTTTTCCAAAAACAAACTTATGCTTTGTGTTTAGAAATGAAATCTTTCGAAAATAAAAAAAAGCTTTTGCTAAGGCAATACACAATTGTTTAGACTGATATGATTCTTTATTAATCATGAAATCAATAGAAATCATAAGTCTAAAAACGGTATAAACTTCTGTATCTGATAAATACAAGAAGCACAAGTAGAGATATTGGAGTTAAAATGAGACATGATTAGTTGACCATAATTTTTTCTGTAAGTAAACCAATATCATAGCGAAATGTCTAGAAATAAAGCGAGTTTAATGGTGAAAATAGCAAAGATTAGTACGGAAGAAGTAATTGATTCTGCTAATAATGGTATTGACAGACCATAAATACAGATTCAAGCAGAGACAAAATAAATGGAAAACCATAAGTAAAGCCTGGATATTTTATTGATTCATGAAAAATTGTCCTAATTATGAGTAGTAGCTTAAGATAGTATTTGAAAC
>VCJB01002999.1:67794-80371 GCA_024140155.1 Backusella parvicylindrica | reverse complement strand
CATAAACAGAAAGAGGATTCGAGAAAATGGAGAGTTCGAGAAAATCGAGGATTCTAGAAATGGAAGTTTCCAGAAAATTATTTTGAGTCACTGTGAGCCTGAAGCTTTAGAAACGGTAAAATTTTTATCCATTTATATTTTAGCTTAAGCGCCTACTGCTATCACTTAAGATATTGAATTAAAGTACTTGGCCTTCGTGAAAATTCGATGATTAAACCAAAACTCACTAAAATATACTATAATCTCCTTATATTGGTTATTTTTTTATTGATACAGCATTCTTTTTTAAACAATCAAAGCAAATGTAATATACGTCTATATAATGATTAAAAGTAAATCCATTTTTAGAAAGATAGGGGATCTTTGTCTGACGTATTTTTAAAACACCTTTATAACATTGTAAATTTCATCTCTTGCCAGTGTAATGTTAGGTCACCTGTAAACCTGATCCAAATTTTTATTACCACGATTTTTAGACTTACACGTACGTTAACTTGTGACCGGTAGGTTCTCTATCGACTTCAGATTAAAAACTTTGACATACTAGAGGTAATCTTAGGTGTATATAATAGATTGGTATAATAAATAGACTATTCTAATAGACAGTATGACGACAGCATTCTTTATTTTCATAACATTTTTTCCATCATACTTAAACAGCCAGAGACATAACCTCCCCCAAACATGGAATAATGATTTAAATGATGATAGAGCTCATAAAGTTCCAGTCTTTCCTTTCTTCCTGGCACAGGAGAGATTGTTTCATCGTAGGCATCGAAAAAGTCTTGACTAAATCCACCAAACATCCTCATGATTCCTAACTCGGCTTCAGAATGTCCAAAATATGAGGCAGGGTCGAATATGATAGGTTTATAATCACTCTGGCGAATAGACCAATTGCCACTCCATAAATCCCCGTGTAATAAGACTGGTGTTATACTTGGTAGTGCATCAGGCCCTAACCAATGATCCATACGCGCGCATAACTGCTTTCCCATAGAATCAAGATCTGGGTTCTGACCACTTACTGAATCAAACAGAGGTTTCATTCTTTGTTTTGTCCAGAAATCTGACCAGCTAGTACACCATGTGTTGTTTAGCTCCGTTGTTCCACAGAAAGAAGTTACTCCAAAACCAAATTTTTCACTCGTAGCTTTATGCAAGTTTCCCAAACGAAGACCTAATTCACGCTGAGTATTTTCATCATGCATACCTCTGCTTGTCATATCTATATATTCCATTACGATATATTTATCTGCATGATAAATAGGTTGAGGTGCAAATCCCTTTACTGCATTATTAATATGATCCAACGCGAGAGACTCTGCTTGATACCACTGCGAAGTTTTTGGAGATGCTTGTGTCTTATTTTTAAATTATTTATTTGTAAATACTCATTCTACGTTATAATATAATAAGTGCAAAATACCTTTACGAAAAAATCACCCTTATCAGTTGCATACCGCGATCCATCATTGATACAACCTCCGCCTATACTTTGTTTTCCAAGAATTTTATTGCAAATATCTAACTCTACCAGCTCTCTCTCTATAAAATTCATTTATAAAAATATAAACAAAACGTAATAATGAAGAGAGGGAGGGAGGGAGGGAGAGAAGACATGAGACCATGATAAAACAAAAATTATGTATTGCGTCACTTAAAAATACTTCTCGTCATTACTTTTAGTGTCATACTTGGCTTAGGATAATCTAGATTTACTTGTAAATATAATTGACTCTAGCTTAGATAATATTAAGCTATATATATACATATAATGTTTTCTAACAAAGTCATATTAACCAATATTAGTTTTTGCTATCCTGTTAGCGATGGCTCTATTTTAAAGTTTTTTGATTTAAACTAAACTTCAGTGAGATCAATCATTGGCTACATTCTAACTTAATAAAACATGTGACGTTTGAACACAAATTGTTGTCACTGAGAAAAAAAAAAAGAGAAGGAAAGAGATCATGTTAAATGTGAAAAACTAAATCATATTATGATCAGCGCAAATGAAGCAAAAAAACAACTAGATGAAATTGAACAGCTGATTACTATGCAGTTACAAGGAATTGATAAAAATTTTGCAGCATGTTGTGAATTGTTAAATAAAATCCTGGCTGATGTTAACCAGTATGGCGCACACACGAGTATTATATTGGATGCTTTCGAAGTAAGAGTCCGGATGTAGTATATTTTTTGAATGGTGCTAATTATGAAATAAAAATTAGATATGGGATCATTTTTTTAGTTTATTTGAGGGAGTAGGATCAGATATGGACCCTTCAATCGCTGACACTACAAGCATCACCAATCGACCACCTTTACATGATCAGATGCATGGTCTTTCCAGTATCAGTCGACCTACTCCTTGGAATAGAAGAAAACGGCCTTTAGAATCTACATCAGAATCTAGACTAGGTCTTTGTAGAAAAGAATTCCCATCCGCTTTCTTTTCGGACACATCATCAAGCACTAATCAAACCGATAATCCATACTATTCTCCTCCTCAGACAATACCATTTAGTATCTCACGTAACAGAATAGCCGGCACACCTATCAGTGAACAGGCAAAAATAATAAATGATAGCAATATACAGGCACTTAGCATTGGATTTGAAGATTCGGATCCATCTGATGAAGTCGAGTCACCAAAGCTAACGTCACCTGTACGAAGTAATAGAAGAGTATATCACGATCCAAGGATATTCAGTTCGGCAGAGAGAATTGCAGACGTTATGAATCAACCTAATCCAACATCAATGGGATTTGCTTCTCCTGCAAATAGATCAACAAGACATACCCCAATATTCAAAAGACCCCTTATTAATAACAATACCATAACCAACACTGAAAACAACAATAATAAAAATAATAAAGGAGATAACAGAACTAGCAGCAGGAACAATAATAGCAGTAATAGTAACAATGATAATATCTGGAATGATAATATATTGGATAAGGATGACCCGGAGGAAAGAGAGCGATTTAATAAATTTTACCTGGGAAGACAAAGGCAATTTGTAGAATTAAATGACGAATTACCAACCATTAGAAACCACACTTCTTCGTCTACCAACTCAAAGAACTCCAGAGGATCTTCGCCCCAGCCTTTAGTAGGATCCCCAACCATTCTTCGTGTATTTGAAAAGGAGAAAATAGATTTAAGACGTTTAACAAAAAATAGAGAGAGAGAATATACACAACAAGCACTTATTGAAAGAATGTCAGAAAGAAATAATGAAAAGGAGAACAATGAACCAATGATGCTGACTCGGGAAACACCTGAACGATCAACAATAACAAGGGAAGTATTTGGATCACCGCCCATATTACGAGATGATACACCAATAAGAATTGCTCAAGAGCCAGATCGATTTAGCCCAATGAGAATCAATGATATGGAAGATATTCAACACACACCTGAGGCTGTGCCTTTATTTGCCCAGAATCTAACCTATAGACCGTCTCCAAGAGAAGAAACATCAGAAACTAGTAACGATACATCTACATCCAACATTACGATGATAAGAGGCGAATACGGTACTAATATACCTGCAAAATTCAATTTAAAGTATTTTCCAGACACATTTAGAACCCCTCCAGCATCAACACTACTTACACGAGTCTTTAATCTGTTTTCTGAGCGCCCTGGCCAAATGCTAACAGTAGATGATGCCCTTAAACTACTTAATGATAGCTCATTTAAAGAAGATTATGCATTACTATTAATCGATATTTTAAAACGAAAGAAATTCTTAAAACCTGTTGGTGATGGACGAGCATGGACTATTAGAAGATAATAAAAAAAGAATGATGAATTGGTTATTACTACTGTGAAACATATGACGTAATTTTATTCCAAACAAGGCAAATGAAAAACGTCATTGAGTCGTATTGCTTTTTTTTTTTTTAAACTTTTTTCATCCTAAATAAAATTAGGTAACACCACTTTTGTTATAGATTTAAATCGACCTTTTTTTCTTTCGTCTTTATTTTTTCTTTCCTAAACTTTTTTTAATTAATTACCATACTCTATATATAAAAAAAATCAAACTATGCTTGAACAATTCAAGAACTTGTTTAAACAAAACAAGAAATCAACAAAAGGTAATGCAATTGTGCTTTATGTATTCACTTGATATTTACTCTTTTATTTAGAAATTACACCAGAAGAAAGACAAAAGAATAAAGATGTAGCTGCTCGTATAGTAAAAGAAGAAAAGGAGCGTAAGAACATCTTACCAAAATACCCTGGCTTAGAGCGTTTCGATATCATCGAAAAAGTCGGAGAGTGAGTATTCTTCTTTTTCTTTTTTCTAAATGGAACTGATCTAATTTACCCCTTTTTATTATAATCTATTATTTCTTTTAAAAAAATAGAGGCGCGTTTTCCATTGTATATAAAGCTAAAGAAATTGATACGGATCAATTGGTTGCCATTAAAGTAGTACGCAAAAGGGAATTGGATGCTTCTGAAGTATGTAAAATTAACATAAACAAACAATACAGAAAAAAAACGGTACTAAAAACTTAAACTTTATCTGTTTTTAGACTGGAAAATCGCATTTGCATCCCAATATGAAAAAGAAAACAAAGGCCACTGAGGTTAGTCTAGACTTATTTATGTTCATGATTGTTCTTATATACAAACTACTTTGAATATATAAACGTATTTAGAGAGCCAGTATCTTGAAAGAAGTACAAATAATGCGTAATATTAAACATAAGAATATCGTTCAACTGGTACAATTTTCAGAGTCCGATGACTACTACTTTTTGGTACTTGAGTTGTGCACCGGTGGTGAGCTCTTCCATCGTATTGTAGACCTCACCTACTTTAGCGAAGATCTCGCAAGACATGTTATTGTTCAAGTTGCAGAAGGTGTCCGACATCTTCATGTCGAATGTGGCGTGGTTCATCGGTAACGTATTACAATTGATATGAACACTAAAGAGGACTTTATAAACTAAAAATACTTTATGTTGTGATATGATTATTAGTGACATCAAACCTGAAAATATTTTATTTGAACCCATTCCCATTATTAAAAGAGAAAATCCCGAGAACTTATTTAATGATGAAGATAAAAAGGATGAAGGCGAATTTACTCAAGGTGTTGGTGGTGGCGGAATTGGTGTTGTAAAATTAGCAGACTTTGGATTATCAAAGGTTGTTTGGGATAACTCTACTTTAACACCCTGCGGTACGGTGGGATATACAGCTCCCGAAATTGTAAGAGATCAGAAATACTCAAAATCAGTTGATATGTGGGCGATCGGTTGTGTTCTCTACACCATTTTGTGCGGTTTCCCTCCCTTCTATGACGAGTCTATCCGTGCCCTCACACATAAGGTTGCACGCGGTGAATATACTTTTCTCAGCCCCTGGTGGGATCCTATCTCTCCTGCTGCCAAGGATCTGATCAGAAATTTATTGAATGTTGATCCCGAAAAACGCTATAATATCGAAGAGTTCTTTGAGCATCCCTGGGTTAAAAAATCACAATTTCCTCCTCCATCTGTTAACAGCGATAACTTGATTAGGCCCGAAAAGAATAAGACTACTTTAGACCCCCGAGCACAGGCCATGCAGAATGCTGCAAGTAAAGCTGCTGCTGCTCAGGAAGAAAAGAACAGACAGACACAAATAGCTACTGATACTCTATCTCCAAAAAATGAAATCCCCTCTAAATCTAAAACCAAGCGTACGGACGTCTTCTCTCCGGGAATCAACTCCATTAAAGAAATACTTGATATTACTTATGCTGTTCAAAGAATGGGTGAAGAGAAAAAGAGAAATCGCGCCAACGCTGCTATTCCCAGACATGGTCTTGGTGGCTATGACTCTATATCAGAAGATGATGATGATGCATCGTCCGATAGTAGTCAATCCGATGATATAAATTCTGAAAGTTATGGTATTCAAAGAGAAGTCATTGCTATGGCCGAACAATTAGCCCAAGATGGTAAAGGCGTTGCACCTGCTTCTTATGCAGCAACTCCCCAACAGACATACACACATAATATTTCAACGCCTGTATCTAGAAAAAAGCGTAACGTTTTTGAACTTGATATGAACAACGCCACACTTTTGAGGAACAGACGTGTTCAAGTCGAATAAGCCTAATCAAGGCTGAGGGAATAGGGTCCAAATTATGATTTTGTATTGCTGCATTAAATGCCCTTTCATCTCTTCGCTCTTATTTTGTATATGATCTTTTAAATACCCAAACCTGTAATAAAAATTAAAAATATATATAAAAATACGTTTTATGATCTCTTAGTCATATTGAGGTTTTAGACTAATAATGTTGCGTAAATTCATAATTAACGATGTGCCACGTATAACTTTGATCTGTCATAACTTAAAATATAAATTAGCTTGTTTTTAGTTATCCTGGTATCACCACAAATGTCATGAATGTTTATTTATAAACAATCTTACTGACTTGAGACATAGGGGAAACCTATTGAATATTTTTATCTTTCAAAAACCAGTGAATGATAAAATGACGATTCTCTTTGTATGGTTACCCTTAAAGAGTAAGTGATAGGTATGGGGTCGGCGTTTGCCAGGAATATGATGTAAGAAAATAGATACCTTGGTTGTTTTATACAAAATCATGTTTGATGCTAATAGCAACGGTGTGATTGCAGCTATATATACACCTCTTGTGTGTCTCTTACTAATTAACAGCGAAAGGATGTTTAAAAAAATAGCACTCTAAACCACTTGAAGGTGTGCAGATTTTAATGTTCATTTTCGCTGCCAGATTTAAAGCCCCTTGTGGTTTGTTTACTACATAAAAATAGCCTCACTAATTAACGTATGGTTTGTCTTATGTATATCTATATCACGATAAATACTTTTTACGCATGTTCTAGAATTAGTCTAAATAATATAATATATCTTTAGTATTCAACAAAGATATAAAGCTAATGAAAGAAACAAGATTAAAAATATATAGATAGTAATTTTGAGAATAAATACCCAAAAAATTGAGAGCAGTTTCTCTTTTTTAAATGTATATACACCCTTCCTGTAGCTCTCTAAGATAAGGTTACTAGTCTATAACAAAACATGTTAAAAATAGATGAGGCGGAAAACTTGTTTAAGTTATAGTATTTGAATACCTATGTATATATAAGTTAAAGGTCTATTATTCCCTAAGAATGTAATCAAGTTAAAAAACAAAAGCAAGAAAGTGATCTCAATTATGTCTGGTAAGAACCATAATCTCACTCATATTAAAATTGCGATTTAAAGCCACAGTTTAGCCATACATATAAGCGTTATAGCTATTAAACCTTTTACATATATAATAATGAAAAACATTGCCAATACAAAAAGAGAAAGACTTTTTATGTAACCTGAATATTATTAAAAGCAGACTCAAACACCAATAATAAACTTATTTTGATTATCAGGTACAAGATTAACTTTTATTGACAATCAAAACTACGATTTAGTGGAGAGAGAACCAATTATATCTGATATATTTTAACAAATGGACTCTTTGCACGTTGATAATAGCACTTGAATTCTAGGACATGCCATTGGATCCTCCAAACTTTTATTCTCCAAGGTAACACACAAGGATATTAAATAGCTCACTCTTCCATTAGATTGGAGTAATTGTTTATATTTAGCCAATTAATAGCAAGAAAGTGTTTGAGGTTTACTATTGACTTCAAAGCACATGAAAATTATAAGAATAAAACATATCACCAAAGAATGTTAAGTTGCACATGACCAGAACACAATGATTATTTTATTTTATTAGTTAAGCATTGAAATGATTGGTTAGTATAGCATAGCTGAAATGCACCAAGAAGGAAAAAGGAGGAAAAAGAGAAAGATCAGTTAATGTAGCGGATATACACTTTTTTGGGTAAAAAAAATAATGGTTGAATGGCCGTTGCTTTTCTTCTATTTTCTTTTTTTTTATATATAATGATAGCCTTTTCTTTTTTCGTTTTATTTATTTTTTTCTTCCCTTTTATCTTTATTATTTTCTCTCTTTCATGGGTTTCTATCGATGGCCCAAACATTATGTAAAACCCATATATTAATTTCAGAGGAAGGAGCCTTTCAAAATCAAACAATAACCTCTCGAAGTAATGAAGCAACTGAAATGGTGGCAGCAGTTATGTCCATGACAGACGATGAAACAAGCGATGCAGAGAACTTTTGGAGTCATGAAGAATATACTATTATTAAGGAATATTATGAAAACGAAGAAGACCAAGGAGGAGACGACGAAGAAGAGAGCGAGTTGTTATTAATGACTGATGAAACCAGTACTTTAACGGACCATACGGATTTATAAAATCATAATAGGTTCTCACTGTGTTTCTTATTTCTTTATTCTTAACTTAAATTGTACATATATATATATATAAAAGGATCGACATTAAAGTTAAACTCCATTGAACTTGTCATATTCATCCACCTTTTTTTTTATAACTGTTGAAGCTGTTCGTGAATCTCTTCTTCCGAAAAACTTGCTATACGAAGGCATTTTACAAGCTGATCCGTTGCTTCTATGTACTCTCTTTGAATTAATGTTTTATCTGTATGCGTTACGTTGTTTCGTAAAGTGTACAGTAACCCTTGAGCTTTTTTTGCCTTTTCTGTTTCTTTTTTTCGACTTTTTTGGATGAGTGCATGTATCTTATCTTGCTGAGAAGTGGGCTGAAGAATAGATTGAATATCCATAACTGCATTGCCACTATAAACAGGATGCAAATGATCCCAGTATGGAAATCGTTTTATTATTTCGTCTATTATATTTACATACATTTCCAAAAAAAAAAAAGTGGGCTATTAATATCTATAAAAAAACATGGAGAATAAACTTTGTTACCATGAATAGCTTTCTCGCTTATGCCAATACGTCTCAATCTATTTCCTTCTGTATCCTTCCATCGTTTTGTATATTTGTAGTTACTTTGTAACGTGGATATCTTGGAGGCGATGTCTTTTGGCTGTCGATGATAAATACCGACACTTTTTAACTTGCTGATGATTTCCTCTAGTAGCTCTTTTTTAGGAACTCGGTCCATAGAATAGTCCTCTTGTCTCCATCGTTTATAGTTTGGCCTATGAGAAAGCCACTCGACTAATACACTCATAGATGAAGGTCCATTCACTCCGTCTTTGACCCAACTTTTATAAGGCTTTTTGCTTTTAACATGTCTTGTTTGAGTAGTCATAACTGTCATAGATGTAAAAAGAGAGAAAGAAAAAGTATATGGATAGCTGTATTTATATTTGCATACAAGTTTATATTATTTGAGCAATAATATCATTAGCAAAAGCCAAGAATAAAAAGATCAACTTTTCAGTTTATATATAGCTAAAAAAAAAAAATGTGACCAACTCAAGCTTTTGTCTTTGCTTCAAAGTTGATCGAGCCAATGAAATAAACAAATAAAATTAAATAAACTAGAACATTTAAAGAAAAGATCGTCGTTTTGGAGGTTAGCTATTTAAGGATAAGGACCAGTGCCGTTTTTCCATACGTTATAAGCTTGGATCCACTTAATACAAATGGAAAGTTTAATTGCTTGTTAATCTTAATTGAATTGACTTGAATTCTACATGACTTTTAAATCAATTAAAAAGTTCAACTAAATTAATAGAAATATTATTTATTTAATGGGAAACTTGGTCAGCACACCAAGCTGCCAATCTTGAACAGTCTTCTTCCCAGATCTTCATATTGGGAGCTAATGGAGAGGAAATAAGCCAAATATGTGGTGCTTCTCGTGTAATGACGTCAACGTGAACATTTTCTCTTTGAAGTCGAGAAATAAACTCTTCACAATCATCGCCAAACACTTCAGTACTTCCGTAAGTTACTAGTGTGGGACAGATGTTTTTCCATGATGCATGAAGAGGAGAAGCTTTGTAAATAGCTTCAAGTTTTGACTGAGGGTCTGTGTACTCTACTCCATCAAAGAAATAATTATAATGATCTTGCTCATCGTTGAACATATATTTTGAAAGACAGTCTACATAATTCTTTTTTGATTCCAATATCCTTCGGTGGTCGAAGCTAATCCAAGGTGAAATACAAATATTACCCGCAGGTTGAGGCAAATCAGGTAGGTTAAGATCACGTAAAGCCAGCATTAAAGAGGCAGTTAAGTTTCCACCAGCACTGTCACCCCCTAAAGTAAAATGAATACATATATCTATGTACATAAATGTGTATATGTGTGCACTTACCAACAATAATTTTTTTAGGATCAATCCTGAGGTTATCAATCAAATATTGATATCCATTCATAACATCGGTCTTTGTTGTAGTATAGTTTACTTCAGGCTTCATCTGATATTGAACAGCAAAAACGCGTACATCCATATTTCTTGTTTTTTTCAAATATTCGATGATATGAATATAAGATTCCACATACATTGTAGGTTGCCCCATTCTGAACCCACCACCTAATAATAATATAGACAATATTTAGAATTACCAAATATGGAAGATAAAATCTGACAACCACAAATCACTTTGTGTTCATACCATGAATATAATAGAGAACTAAGTCCGCTTTGTTTGCAGTGTTCTCAACTGAGGCTACTCTGGAATTAAATAGATGGGAATCACGAACAACCCAGTATCCTTTACATTTATCGTTATTGATTTTTGTAAGATAATCGTACTGACTTCCATATGGCTTGGTGGCTGCAGCCATTAAAAATCTACCACGAGAAATAGGACTTGCTAAAATGAATTCTATAATCTTGCAACGAAGCTTAAGAGGAAGTGCCATCAATAACCTTTGCTTGATATTCTTATTAATGATCTTTGCTCCTATTCACACATTCATATCAATCAATTTATGCTTTTCAACGTGTATGTAATTATAAGCAATCTTAATTTACCCATATCTCGACCATTTTTGGAGCTGAGAAAAGCAAACAAAATAGCAAAAATAAAAGTTTTTCTTCCAGGATGAAAGGAGTCCATTCGGTAGGTTAAAGAAATAAAGGAGAAGATGAAGAGATGAGGAAAAATAGAATCGATCCATTAAATATTAAGACGATGTAGTACAAGTTATAAAGATGGTGTAGGTTATTTCATACCTTGAAAAATTTGGTGTCTGTCACATGCCAATCTGTTTTGCTTTCTGTCTTCTCAAGGATGATAATGTGATCATAAACACAAATTCCCCAATATAATCTAGTTTTCTTATGTTTTTATTGAAAATGAAGTGTTTGATATATCTAAAGAGTAAATATATTGAATATATATAAGCGATTGACTAGATTTATTGCTCCATCTAGTTTGTGCCAGCGGCTTATAAAATATTAAAAGGCACCAATATGAAAACCAATATCATTACTATAAGCTAATCCATATTTAGGCAATTTCATACCATTCTCTTGTTTTTGATATTTTATAATTTAGTCATTCAATTTGCGTACCAAAAGTGGTTCTAAAGCCTTTTCCATGGAGCTACTACTTAGTTTTTATGTATAAAAATGAGATATAAAACTCACAAAACCTGTCCAATTAGCTTCATTGTTTTTTGAAGCTAATTTCATTTTGTCATTTTATACTTTAGAACAATTAGTCGCTGATAGCAATTAATATAATATGAAAACAATTTCCTTGTTCTAGCAGCTCTTGTTATATATATCTTTGACTCATGAATGAGGATATATTATATAAAACACTTCTGATTTTTAAACTATCACTACAAAAAGGGAAAAGTCATTCTGGATCTATAGGCCCTTTGGCTCTTTGGCTTCTTTTTAATGACATATACAAATAGTAACTATCACAATGAATAATATTATTTCATCTATATTCGTGATTTTCCGTCATTGATTCCAAGCTTTTTCTTTCTTTTTTTTTTAATCCTGTGCTTTGCTTTTGATTAAAACATTTTCTTTTAGTATTTTTTTCTTTAATAATTTTCAAATTGAGACTATGCTGTTATTTCCTTTTAATGGTGTATTAGTTTCAATATATTCCATATATATGTATATATTTGTTTGATCGTATTCAGACACATATTTTTAACTGTGCCTCAGTATAAAAAAATATTTTGTAAATACCGTATTGAGCCATTTAAATTACAGCAGCATGACTCCCAATTGTAGTTGTTAACACCTTTTTTGTATAAATTGTAACAGGTAGAACGTTCAAAAATATTATTGCTTACACTTCAATGTTTACTCAGTTAAAGTGTTTACAATAACAATAACGGTATTCAGAATCAATTTTATTCAATGAAGTAATTAAGTTAATCTTATTGTATACAAAACATCAATATATAACTAATAATGATCAACTTCTTTTAAGTGTACTAAAAACTATTTTTTTGTTATTTGACTAAACTATCAGTAAAACTATCTCTTGATATATTTTATAATTTATTTATTATTTCGGTTTTTAGATAGTTTATTTATTCAACATTTTGTTTTTCATTATTTCAGTTTTTTGACGGTTCGTGTATTGAGAATCTCCCTTCATCATGATTTAATTTTTCTAGGATATGCCAATGCTGCTAATGTCACCTGTAAAAACATGAGATTAAGGTGTGCTAATAG
>VCJB01002988.1:5508-16913 GCA_024140155.1 Backusella parvicylindrica | reverse complement strand
TATATATATATATATATATATATATATCCATTTTGTAGCCTTATATGGAATCAGTCTTATTCAGAACTATTTTCTTCTTTTTTTTCTTGGAGGAATCAAATTCTTATTGATAATCAGCCTTAAATCCCAGTACTCTTATTGGGAGCGCATATTGTTATATTAATAAGCACCTGATTTAATGAATTAGAAGCACTTTAATGTTATAAATTACTATGTATTTTTATCATATCACATGCTTTACAGTCAACACTGTCTGATGGAATATTTTTTATAATGCAATGGTTTTAAGCATGATATAGCGTTACACAGTACCAAATTATTCTAAGTGTCCTTTTTGGAATATGGCATACTTTTGTTGTTACCACGATCTGGTACTTGGAATAATTATGTTTAATGTAAATTGTATTACAAAGTCAAACCAATGTATCTAGTGTATTAATAACTATAATAATAGAAGCAAAAGGCAGTTGTTAATTCAATGGTTTAATAGTTCTCTTTTCTCTTTCAATCTACTTGTTATTTATCATATATGGATTCCGCTTAAAGCGTTTGCCTACGGCTTAAAAGCTCTACATGTATGCTATCATATTATTGCTTGTTGATATGACTTTTCCAACTTCAATTACTTTATTAATGTCTGCTCTATTTCCTTTGCTATATGTTAACATCGCCTCTACGTATATATTACTACTTCCTGTGTTCGTCTTATCGTTGCATCCTTGGTCAATTAAGTTGCACTTATGGAACACGGAATACTTGGAAATCTACCAAAAAATATTCCATTTACCCAGTTCTCCTGTAATATATAGACGTTTACCCTTCATAAAAAAATGTTTGCTTCCTAACTATAATGATTTTCAAGGACTCTGATCACAAATCTAAAGCATTTCTCAAAAGCATAACTAATAATTGTCTTTAACCTTATTCATAAGATTATTCTGCTTGGACTTTTATAACGATCGTTCTGATAAATTTCATAAGTCAGATTTAAGTATTCCACACAAGTTCCTCTCTTCTCTATTTATTCGAAGTGTAACTTCGTTGAATACAAAGTATTTTATTATAATATCATTATGCTAATTTTTAGATACAATAACTTTTTCTTTAATCTTTGTTTATAAAATATGTACTACGTTCATTTTAAAGGTTTTCGTTCGTAAGAATTTCTGCAACAGTAGGATCGATACGGGGTTGAAGTGTGCTTAGTACCTTCAAGGCAGCAGCAGCACGCTCACGTACAGTATCACTAGAAGAATCAGAGTATGATTTGACAAAAGTACGCTGGAGTTGAGGTAAGAAAAGCTTAAGATGCATAGGCACCTTATTCAACATAAGACTATAATTAAAAAAAAATATGCGAATTAAAAACACTATATATTTTCTTCTACATTTTATGTTTTTACCTTAATGTCTGAAGGATGGCTGCCTTAACTTCTGCAGGATAACGATCACCTAAAATACGAATCAATGGACCAGTAATTTGTGTGACAAATGGCTTCAATGCAGCAGCGGAAGTGCGGTCAATCAAGTCACCAATAGCAAATGCAGACTGCTCACGGACGTCAGTAGTACCATACATTAAACCTTGCAAGAAAATAGGTAAAATACAGCCAATACCCTTTGGAAGACAGAAGCCAGGTACATCACAACCAGCAACACCAACAGCTTGGACTGCACGACGAGCAGGTACAACCAATTCTTCGTATTCTTCTTTAGGCATAGACTTGGTAACTGATGTCATAGCTTCCCAAGCAGACTGGATAACCTTTTCAGAAGGATCATCCAATAACAAAGCCAATAGATGAATCCAATCAGGTATATAAACCGAGGCATCCAATTCACTTGCATTGAAGAAAGTGGCCACGATATCACAAGCAACTTCACGTTTAGCCATATTATCATCTCTGGCGTATCCCATCAAAGCAACCATAAGGTTATAAAGACCATCTTCATCATCTACAGACAACAAAAATGCTTCAGCAGTACCCTTCAGTGCTTCGATGCTTTCTTCGTCATTTTCAAGAATACGTGACTCAATAATAGCATCTAAAATAGCCTCTAAACGTTTGTTCAATGCAGGACCAGCGACTGTGACAAGAGATGCAAGTGCACGTGCATTAAATGCACTAATTGGTACAGTAATAAGAGTAGGAATAAGTACAGGGAACACCACATTAGAACGAACAGACATGATTTCTTTAAGTGCAGACAAGGCATAGCTAGAAGACTCATCAGAAGACTGAAGCTTGTTAAGTAAGAAGGGAAGAATGTCATCAATAGCCTTGGCACCAATATTTTGATGAAGTGTATCGAAAGCCTGGGCAGCAGCCTCACGAACTTCATCAGATGAGTCACAAAGTGCCTTGCGAACAACCGGTATAATTCTATCAGCGAAATCAGTAACTTGGACCTTTCCAGCTGAAGTCATGATTTCACTAAAAGCGACGGTAACACCCAATCGAGTATCCTCATCATCAGATGTCATGCCTTCTTCAAGAATAGGCAATATTTCTGGCAAGATAGCTTCACCCAATTTTTGTACAAGTTCGCTTAAGGTACGGGCAGCAACAGGACGTTGCTCAAAGTTATCACTAGCTAAAGTTTTAATAATCATGCTCATCATAACAGGTAAGATATCCTTAAGTGTACGAGGAGTGTTGGAGACTAATGCCTTCCAGACATAAAGAGAAGCCTGTCTAACAACACCAGAGCCATCCTGTCTAACAATATAGAGTGCAGCCAAGATACGGTCTCTTCTGTCTTTACCAAGTACTTCAACCAATTGTTTCTTCTTAGTTTCAGTACCATAATCTTCATCATGAGCTGTATCGGCATCCTCGTCACCAATTTCATCGATATTACCAAGGGCCATATCACTGTTCTTGGAAATAATACCAGTAATACGGAAGAGAAGTTCACCAACAAGCTGCACAGAGCTTTGACGAATACGCCATTTAGCATCGAAGAGACCCTTTTCTAATTCAGGCAACAATAAATCGACAGCCTTAGTAGCATAGTTGGTAACAATCATACGACCGGCGCGAAGAGAGGCGTCACGGACAAATTCGGATTCATCAGCAAGACCATTCAAAATGGGGGGAATAATACGGCCCAAGTATGGCTGGAAGCGGAAACCAAAAGTGGCAGGCAAATATATGAGAAGTGAGATAAAACCTTCACGGACATAAGAGCGAGGAGAGTCTGCATTAGAAATGATTTCAGGAAGCAAACCATCTAAACGTTCAAGACCAAGACCAGCAAGAACTTCAGAAAGACCTTGGGCAGCACCTTGTCGATCAACACCACCGGAATCAGTCTTAAGAGTGTCAAGGAGATCAGGAACCAAACCAGGGAAGTTCTCTTCGCCCAATTTCTCTACGAGAGCACCCAAAGCCTTTGCAGAGGTACCACGAGCAGCGGGTACAGGGTCAACCAACACTTGATGGAGACCAGGTAAAACGACAGAAAGGTAAGGGACAAGATCCTTTTGGTCAGTTAAAGAGGCCATATTACCAACGATTTGTGCAGACTTAGTTTTGATTTCGGTAGCTCTCTCACGAAGACCACGTTCTAAAATAGGCATGACAAGAGCCAAAGAAGGAGGATCGATATAATGCACGAACGAAGTTTGAAGTAAGGCCGTCAAAGCAGGGGCAGTCTTTGTGTTAGGATCAGAGAGAGCTTTGAGAAGAACAGGAACTAATTCTTGAATTTCAGGATTACTGATAACTTCACCGAACAATTGGAGTGAGCGGTTAGCAGCAGCTTGAACTTGGGAGTGAGTATCATTCAAAACCTCAGAGATACGAGGGATAATGTTGGGCAAAGAAACAGATAACTGTTTAGGTGCACAATAAGCCATAGAACCAAGAAGTTCAACTGAGGCTTTTTTGGTACGCCATTGACGCTCGTCAAGACCCTCAAGAATAGAAGGCAAGATTAATTTGACACAGTGACCACTGATTTTACTCATGATCACACGAGCAGCATCAGTAGAAGCTTCACGAACATCCATATTGGCATCACTCGAGCAAACAAGCAAAAGTGGAATGATCTGAATAATGTAAGGTTCAAACAAGCGTCCCAAAGTGGCTGATAATGTTTCGAATGCAAATAATGCACCTTGTCGGTATTCATAATTACGCTTATTATCAACGGCATCTTTCAAGGTGTTCATCACATTACACTCCTTCAAAGCAGTAATACCGCGTCCTTTAATGACACCAGCAAGACCATAAGCAGCACCACGACGCTCAGCATATTTTTCGGCCTTGAATAATTTGTTCAAAAGCAATTTAATCAAACGAGGTACCTCATCCTTACACATCTTAATGAGAGGAGGGAGGCAATCAGCAACAGCACTCTGGACAGTTTCAGAAGGTGTATCAAGAGTCCCAATTAATTTTTCAACAGCTGTGTTAACCTTAGCATCTCCAGGAGACAAATAACCAGCGGCACCGCCATAAAGAATGACAACAGCTTGACGAATATGATCCTGTTCATCACTATTATCTGTCTTTGAGTTGAGATAGGACTCAAAGGTAACTAAAAACTTTTGGACATCCTCTTCACCATAAGCATTAATTGCAGCAAGACCTGCATCCAACATGCTCTTTCTAACCTTCTCATTGCGGTCACCCAGACCATGGTCATTGATCAAGAACTTACAGAATTTAGTGGCGTTTTCGAGACCCATCCATGGAGAGACAGCCTTAAGAGTAAGTGAAAGACCAACACGAGCTTCCCAAGGATCACTACGATCTAATGTTTCTGGAATAACCATACCATATGCATCATACTCAGGATCAAGTGGAGCAGCCAACTTATTGTACCTATTATAAATGGAGTTCAAGGTATCGACAGTTGTATCTGGGTATTCTTCTACAGAATCAGCAAGAGCTTTACTAGCAGCAAGACGAACGAAAGCATTGTCAGATACAATATAATCAAGTAGCTGATCTTTATAATTTTCATCAACATCCATAGCGTTTTCTTCCCATTGAGTTTTGGCTAGTTCGGCGTTTGCTTCGTTTTCATCATGGCAAGCCAACCAAAGCTGAGGAGAGTAGTCAATATCAGTTAAATCAAGCAATCCAATAGCCTGAAGTGCAGCTGAACGGACCAAGATTTCTGAAGATAAAAGACCTTCCAAAAGTGTATTGATTTCTTCAGGTTCGATACTATCGGCCATGGACTCACATAATGTAACAAGTGAATTCTTTGCAACTTTACTACTTGAAGGATATTCTTTAATGCTAAGTAATAAAATATCGATCATTTTCTGACGAGGAATCAACATAGAGTCGCCTAAACCACAGTGGAAACTAATGACGTCGATTGCCATGATAACTTGCTCAATAGCATTTTCTTCATTGCCATTAGTTTCAATACCACCTTGTTCAATAACTTTGTAGAGAACAGGGAAACAATAGCCGAATGATGCAGGAGGTAGAGTATTTGACTCAGTAATATAACGCAAACGGTAGAGAATACGAGGCACAAGTGCACCCAAGGGCTCATCCAGCCAACGAGAAGGAATAGGATATACTTTGCTGGTACGTAATGTAGCCAAAGCAATAGGTTCACGAATAGATTGAATGTCAGAAGCAACACATTGTCCCAATTCAAGATAAACGTCTACTAAAGTTTCTCCTACTAAGAGACCAGCCTTTTGTTGAGCTATTGTCAATAATGTTTGGACAAGTGATACCAAATATTCTTCGAGAGCTTCCAAGTTGCCCTTGACCAAAGAACGGATGATATTTAAACCGAGTGAGAGTTTTTCAAAAATGGACTGGACATTTACACGAATCTCAGATTCTTTTTTAAGCTGAGCATTCACAGCTACCTGCTCGTCTTTTGTTAATTTTCGCTCCAAACCCTTCTTCTTGGCAATCTCAGCACGAAGTTCTTCTTCCCAGTCATCATCCTTCTTTCCCTTTTTATTACGAGTGTCTGCCTTTTTATCTTTCTTTAAAACTATATAAAACAAAAGAAAATGAATAATCTATTACAATCTTTCTTGTCGAAATTGAGTTTACCATCTACAAATGCTTCGCCTTCAGGTGTCTTCCAGATATTACTTTCTAATTCACCAATATTTTTCATCAAATCGGGATTCAAGTTTTCTTCAATAATATCAATGAATTCATGGATGGCGTCGGGAGAAATAAATATAATAGTGGAAACAGCGTCTAGGGCAGCGTTATAAAACATTTGGGACTATAATTGGAATATTTAGTATTCGTATAAATAGAGATCTAAACATTATTCATATACCTCTTTTGGAGTCAAAAGTGACTTTTTGAGTATGGATAAGATAGCAGGCGTTCTCTGCTCCACTAATTTACCAGGGTCAACACCTGCACGTTGAACCAGTGTAATCCAATTATATTTATTTGTGGGTGAAGCAAGATACTGATGATGGGCCAGAACAATCAATTCTACCAGTTCATGACTCTTTATTGCCTCACTCTCCTCTTCCTTGAAAGAAGTAACTGCGTTCAAAACAGAAGCAAGTCGATAGCCAGCTAATTCAGGCTTATAATTATCCGCATTGACACTTGTTAAAGCTGTTGAATCCTTTGTGTTGTTCTCGATATCCAATAGCCACTGCTTGATAGCCTCTTTGGTGAACACAGCAAGCTTAGCAGGCTGTTCGCTGGAAAGATGAGATAATTCTTCAAATGCAACATTACGGACTTGGTAAGCGGGGTGACTTGTGATTGTCCAAATGAAAGCCTGGGAAATAAGATGGCCAGCGCCAGACTTCTCAAGAGAAGCCTCTGTTTCGTTGTAGAATACGTTTGCTAATGATCGGACTAACCACACACCTTCTTCTACACTAAGTGCCTTTGTATAAATGCGGTCCCATAACAAATAGCTAGGTTTGGGTGTATTCACTAACAATTGAGAGGGGTACTTTTGTGCTTTTAATAAATCAACGATAGGTTGAGAAATAGTTGGCCAATGATCAATACGACCAGATACAGCAGAAATCATAATGTAAGCTTCAAGAGGACCATCCTTCCAAACAAGTGGTTTATCAATAATTTTGTTGAATGTTTTAAATAGTGACTGAAGGAATTTAACGGTGTTTTCTGATAGAGTTTGACTAGGTTGTTTGCGATCCCAAATAGTAGATCCTACAGCATTGGCCCAACTTTTTCTAGCTAATGGCTTTGTACTCTCCAATCCACCAGTTGATGTTTTCATTACTTTTTCGATAAAATCCTTATGATTGGAACAATATTCATCGTCATAGATCAACACCGTCAAATGTCTACCAATGCCATCCACAGCAGCAGCCATGGCTTGTTCATGTGCTTCTTTTGCTGACATTGTGAAATAAGTTTCCAAGGCCTTCTGGCTCACAGTGGCATCTGTAGCCTGAGCAAGAGTAGAAAGTGCGTTGTATAGTATAACACGATGTTCCCAAGAACTTACTTTTCCACTTGTCAATAATTTACCTACAATCTCCACTACCTTAACCAAGCATCCAGATTCACGGCAAACCTTTGCCAATGCTTCCCATAAAGCCTTTGCTCCCTTTACAGTGGTAGATGAAGTTGAGCGAATGTGGTTTAAAAGAAGATCTACCCACTTTTCAACAAAAATGTTGGAGGGATCAAAAGAAAAGGCGGGTGTGATTTGAGCCAATGCTAATATACATATAAGAAAATCATACAAAATAAATCAATAACAATATGTCAAATAATATATAAAGTAATTATACCTTGTAAAACAATTTCTGGTGATCTAAGCATCATTTTGTCAAGAACCGGTAAATAATCCTTGTTGAATTTTTCCTTAGTGACAGTTTCATGAATAAAATCATTAAATGACTTAAGGGCTGCCTCGTGAACAGCAGTTCTAGATGAGATTATATTCTTTAAATAATAATCTCTCAACTTATCCTCAGCATTCAAAACCATCTCCTTTCCATCGTTGCGTGTTTTTAAACGAAGACTGCAATCCACCATAGTGCCGATCAAGACTGCATTTTTGAAAGAAGGTGTGCATGTCTGAGCGTTCGCGAGCGCGCAATCGATTAAAACAGGAATCAATTCAGCATTGCGTCGAATGGTGCGTCTAACATCAGCAACAGCACTCTTACTGATTGACTTTTTACAGTCATCAGCCAATGAATCGATCAAAATTCCCTGTGCATTAAGGATCGCGCTGAAAAGTGGCGATTTTAAAGCATTTTCGGATCCAGTTGTATCCAACACGGCATTTACCAATACATTTACCCATGATAACAATACAAATCTATTAGATGCAGATGAAACACATTCACTACTCACAAAAGGGTTAAAATAAAATATACAAAACGTAAAAATTAAAACCCCGTACTGCGCCACTAAGAGGGCTAAAAATAATGGGGGTTTTATACTAACCCGGTAGGTTTGCGTTTACCAAACTTCTCGGCTTCTCTAGCTATAACAGGAACACAGGTTTTTAAGAAAACTTCTGAATTCCAGCTGTTTAACTCGACAAGAACGTCTAAAATAGCTTTACGAGAAGCACGATCTTGGTAACGAGGTATAGTTAAAACGATCAATTGTAACAAAGAAGGGAGTGCTTCAACAGGCAAGTCTATATGTATTTAAATAAAGCAGTAATAGCTTAGTTATAAAAGAAGACCCTTTGTATATATGTATATAACTCCAGGTTCGATTTATCTACCTTTTCTGCGAATGCGAATTAAAAGGGAATGGTTTAAAAAGTCTAATCTTTCAGTTACGCTGGCGTTGGTAATCGAGATTGCCATCCGTTTTTTTATAAACTCTGGCCAACCGAGTTCGCCCGTATTCTCTTGTGTTTCTGCCATACGCGCAAAAAAAGTATAAGAAAAAGTTGACAGAAGACACTTATGCCGAAGGCCTTTCTTTCTTTTATATACTAGAAAAAAAACAAAAAAAAAACGTGATGTCGTAAATTACGATTGGCCGGGAAATAAAGCCTATCACGTTTAATGTTGAGTAGACTTACTTAAAATCTTCATCAGAATATATTGTAACCAGTGTGTGTACTCATTATTTATATACAAGGAACTTTTTAAATATATAGACTTTTAGCAAACTATTACTTCAAAAGTCATATTTTATTATTATTTTAAAATAAGGTTAAAACGTTGCTATGATTAATATTATCCAGCTTCAGGATCTGATTATTTGTGGAAAGTACATTCCTTGAAAGAATTGAACGTATAATACAAATAAAGCATAATAATAATCGTAATTTTCAAAAACAATAACAAATACAAAAGCTCATAAGAGGGTTCTTACGGATGAATAAAGATAATCTTAAACAATGCTACCATTTTAGGTAATGTCTATATAAAAAGATTTTGAAAAACACAGGTTAAGCAAAAGTTCAATGTAGAGGAAATAGAGAAATCAATAAGAAGAAAACTGGTAAAAATAGTGACTGTTCCATAGACGCCACCGAAATATTATTTTTTTTTCCTTCCAGTTTCAACCGATAGATCATGTCAAATAAACGGTATTTGGAGAATATTCAAATTGAAGAAAGTATAATGTATCTGCTTTTTTATCCAGATTTTTTTATCTAGTATTTTTAAGTTTTTTTGCAGACAAAGTGATAGTATTGTCTGTTTTATGAGATCCAATGAAATTACATGATTATAACTCCGTTATTCAAAATTTTTTTTGATGTCAAACAATTTTCTTTTTTTTTTTCTCATTTTTTTCTTCTTTGAACTTTAGTGAACATTAATAATAATAATAATAAAATGTGTATGTTAAATTATATTGGTTAAACTCTAACAGAAACTAATGAACCCTAATTAGCCGGAAAAAAGAAGGCACAAAAGATGTCATTGTCAGACTTTTTAGCTGATGACTGTAAGTAAATAGGCTTTTTTTTTAAGGATTCTAGGCTTTAACTTTGAATCTTTCGATAGCTACTGGAGGAACATCATGGGCTGATGATGTTGTTGATCTTCCCTCTGCTCGTATGTACCAATAACTAATATATATAGTAAAATATGATATAATGTATTATAAAATATACATTTATTGATGTACCCATACTCATTTTTTTCGTTTTTCGTTTTTCGTTTTTCGTTTTTTGTATCAGCTGCTGGTAAGTCAAGTAATATATGTTTTATGATCGAAAAGATGAATATAAATACCTCTTAATTTCATAGCCAAGGAAGATAGATCTGAATCTTTTGGTTCTCGTGGATATAGTGATCGTGGTGGTGATCGCTATGGTAAGTAACTATAGAAACAAAAAAACAAAAAAAAAGAGGGGCTCGAAGATAGGGTTATATTAGTAATGGTGATGTTAATAATTGTGTATAAAAATTCGATAGAGCGCAACGATCGCAGCTTTGGTGGTGATCGCGGCGGTGATCGCGGTTTCGGTGACCGTGGTGGCCGTGGAGGTGGTTTTGGTCGTTATAATGACCGTGGTGACCGCGGAGGATTTGAGCCCCGTGAGCGCCAACAGCGCCCTCCTGCCGAGCTTCCTACTGAACCACCATTCACTGCTCATATCGCCAACTTATCATTTGACTGTAACGAAGAAGATTTAGCTGATTTGTTTTCAAACATGAAGGTATTTCTTGATTATAACTCTAAGAGTGTTTTGATCGGATACTTACTCTTTTTGACTATTTAATATTACAGATTAGCAATATTCGTCTTCTTCGTGATCGTAACACTGACAGATCTAAGGGCTTTGGTTACATCGAGTTCGAAGATATTGATTCACTTAAGGGCGCCTTAGAGTTAAACGGAGAGGTATAGTTCATTTAATAATCATCGGTACAAGGAGGATAAAATCTGATATGATAAGGGTTATTAGAGTGTACAAGGTCGTAACATTCGTGTTAACATTGCTGAGCCTCGTAAGTTTTACATCAACATATATATCTTTGTAACTACGGCAATCTAAATGACGATTTTCTATTTTTCTTTCTCTCTTTTTTTTTTAGCTCGTGAAGGTGATCGTGAACGTTCTCGTCCTCACGACCGTACTGACGTTGATACATGGCGCCGTAGCGGACCTCTTGAGTCACCTGAACCCCGTCGTGAATTCCGTGAAAACCGTAGCTTCCGTCGCGATGATTCTCACGGCCAAGGCTTCTCTCGTAACAATGATAGATTTGGTGGTAGGAAAACTGACAAATTCCTTTTGATTTTATTTACTTATTTACTTTATTACATTTACCTTAGACCGTCCATCTGAACGTCCCCGTCTTAACTTGAAGCCTCGCACTGTAGATGCTGGCTCCTCTGCTCCTGCCAAGAGCAGCAATAAGCCTGATCCATTTGGTGGTGCCAAGCCAGTCGACACCGCAAAGAAGTTGACCGAGTTTGAAAAGAAGCACGATTCTCCCGTAGCCGAGAATGAAGAATAAGTTGTTTCCTACT
>VCJB01002985.1:0-15068 GCA_024140155.1 Backusella parvicylindrica | reverse complement strand
AAAATAATAAAAAAAAAAAAAAGGAAGAACATAATGTATTATATAAATATCTCTCCTTTCCTTTATCTCACTCAATAAATTAGTATTTTATTTGTTCATTTACTCTCATCTTGATGTTTTCATATTACTTTTGCTTATATATATGTATATATGTATGTATACGTAAATAACAAGAAAAATAATTATACAAGCATTATTATTTTGTTATTAAAGTCAAGTTTTTTTAGTTTATTCGGTTTCATTATCGGAATCCCCTGTATGATACAAAGTAACTAAAGATAATTAATTAGTTTAATATATATACGCACTTATTTATACTGTAATATATTGTACTTACGAGAGTCAAACTTTTCGAATGGGTTTGTTTTTTCTAACTGACCCAAGATATTATTACCATCCTGATCCAGATCTAAACTTAAACTTTCTCTCATTTTTCTAAAGTTAATTGCATCAATACCATTAGGTTGTTGAATAATGGGTTGAATGGGTGGCTTCATATTTCGAAGTAATGCAAAGTTTATGCTTTTAAAGAATGGATGCAATTTGATATCACTCGCGCCAGCACGAGATCCTAATCGATGTTTTTCGTCTTTGGTGAGTAGTTTGCGTATAAAATTTTTGCAATTACCGGATACTGATGAGTTGAATGGAGCAGGTTGTTGATAAAACATAGCATCGAGGTGAAGGATCTTAGAAAAGGTATCGTTTCGGTTGACGCCTTTGAAAGGTGTAGTACCATACTATAAATAAATAAATATAAGTAAGTATATATTAATAACCTAATATAAAATGATTACTCACCAGCATTTCATAAACAAGTATACCCAAGGTCCAAAAATCCACAGTGAAAGCATGTCCGCAACCTTTGATCACTTCAGGTGCAATGTATTCCTCTGTCCCTACAAAGCTATTTGTACGAAGATCATTTACACAACTCCTTGTGTCTAAACATAGTGGCTGTAAAAAAAAAGTTAATATTAATATTTGCATTCGAATCAGTTTATTTATTTATTATTTATTATTTATTTACTTGATTTGGAGATTTGGCTTTTATAATACCTGGACGTCCCGGAGGAGATGATCCTTTACTTAAATCAAAGTCAGTCAACATGATATGTCCGCTTTGATGTAAGAGGATGTCTAACAAATTGGTTAATTAATGAGTATAACAAAAAATAGTAATACTTTATTACTTACTTTCAGGTTTGAGATCGCGATAAATATGTCCTTGAAGATGAAGGTATTCTAAAGCAGCAATTACCTCAGCAGCATAAAAGCGAGCTCCCTGTTCGTCTAAGCATTTTCCAGGTCGTAACTGAAGTGCTCTGAAAAATTCGCCACCAATACAATACTCCATTACAAAATATAGATAATCGCTACTCTGGAAACAGTGGTATAATGTAACAATAAATGGATGGTTGGCGGTTTTTAGGATTTGCTGTTCTGCAAGAGCTCGCTTGATTTTGTTACGCCGAATCATTTCTTTTTTAGAAAGCACTAATAGCGAATATTATTAAAAAGACTGCCTCGGTTATGGTCACCAAAGTAACATGATAAATACCTTTCATTGCAAATAGTTTTTCTGTTCCCTTTTGTCTCACCATGTATACTTTACCGACGTCACCTTTTCCGAGCATTCTGACCTTTGAGAAACTTGCAGGTCCCACTTCGAGTTGCTTTACTTTAACACTCGCAGACGAATAAGTACGTCTACATAATCTCATACGTTCGTATGTCTGTTTTTGTTCTATGCTTAAATCTTGAGTGTTTAGAGATGCTAGACTTGTGGTATTTGTGCCATTGCTACCAGGGTAAATGTGGTTGGCATTAGGCGCAGAGGCTACTCTACGAATGTTTTTGTGATTTGACTTTAAAACGGCGGTTGTAAACCAAGAGTTGGATTTTGGTGTGTTGGCTGCGTTATTTATAGTGGTATTAAGTTGAAAACTATCAGGCACAGTAAAAGAATTCATAAGGTCTGTCTGACTACTATAGCTTTCCAGTGTTTTATGGTGGTTTAGCGAAGAAGTATGCGAAGGCGGAGGTGCACATATTGTTGAATTAGACGAATTAGAGTAAATGACTGACATGAGCTAAATGCAATATAGTATGTATGTGATAATAATACTAATGATAATATGAATGTTATATTGTTATGGTATGGTATGTTATGTATGTTATGTATGTAATTATAGTAATAATGGTATTATTATATATACCAATAAGTAGAAATAAATTAAAGATAAATGTATGTATTTATGGTATGAATAGGAAGAAATAGAAATAACAAGAAAAAAAAATAAAAATAAAAGAAATAGAAATAGAAATAGAAATAACAATATTTAATAAAGTATATGAGAGATGGGACAGTAGTTTTTGTTTTTGCGAACAAACCAAATTAAGCAGTTAACGTGTGTATGTCACACCATTTTATAAAATAGCTTGGTGGCCAGCACGACCAATTGAACAGCAAATCTGCAATTCAAAAAAGGAAAACCGAAGCACCTTAACAATTCGATCTGATATTTTGTTTATTATTAAAAGTGTATATCATCAATATAGTAAATAAAGGAAAAGAATATATACAGAACATTCCAATCATCCCCTTACTATTTTATTGACATAATTTTATATTTTAATTAATTAAAAAGTGCTTTTCTTCTTCTTCATTTTGCTTTTTGACCTTCGGAGCTGGCTTATTTTGCAAATTTCATACTCCTTGATCTTTTTAATAACGAAAATGATATGTAATTATATATCTCACTTGAAAACAGAGTAAATCTCTAGTTATTAAATAAAGAAGATCATTCATTAAATGATGACATATTCAGTGAGTGAATATATAGAAAATCAGTTAAGGAGATTATCATTTTGTTTGTGTGAGGTACACTTTTCTATAGAGAGATCACTTATATCATGCGATTTAATTACAAATTGCTAAAATTGGTTCTTGATTAAGTAAGCCTGAGTTTGTTTCTGTTGTACATTCTTAATTGAAGTATCTACGTATATAAATTTAGTGATGTTGTACTATATCGTGTATGTGCTTAGTTCATTATGTAACAGAGTAATAGTGAATAACAGTAAGTACTTTTGTGTTATGTATTATTGATTCGTTCCTAATTAATACGGATATAAAGTTATTAAAACTAAAATTTAATATGTCATTGGATTTAAAAATAATGAAACAATGAAAACACGATCGAGTTCTCCTTGTTGTTGTCTAATATTAATAAATATATCAAGATTTTTAAAAAATGAAGATCACTCAAATGACACGCCAAAAGAAAATTAAGTTTGTCAATGGTGCTGTTGTGGCAACCATGTCCACATGGCTCAATCGATTTACAAATATTTAATTTATTTTTATCTTAAAAAAAGCTGAGGTACAGAAATGATATTGAAAAACAGAAAAGAATATCTATAGAATCAAGTCATATTAATACTAGCTCTTCTCTTGTTCTATTGCTCAAGAAGAATACTCTATTCATTGAATACTTGATTAATTGAGCTATTCATTTATTCATTTATTCATTTATAAATGAATGAATGAATGGATATAAGACTGATTATTATTATTAATATATTTAAAGTGTAGCACTTTTCGATTAATTCATTCCTAATGATAAACTTTTTTAAAGGAAATTGTAGTAAGAAAATTATGTTGCCATTCTTTTCAATTACCACATTCTTCAAAGTACTTTATTCTCTGCTGCTGATTGTCATAATAATTATGTGTGACAATTCAATTCGAAAAAGGACTGTTCGAATCATTAAATTGTATCGCTAAACTGACTGTACAGCAGAGACAAAGTTAACAATAATAATAACAATAATAAGTAAAGCTTAGCTGGCCTTTCACTCGTAACATGTTTTATGAATTTATATTTTATATACCAAATATCATCAATACTATAAAGTATATATATCTCGGGTGTTTTTTGTATTGAAAAATTATGTTTCCCTCAAGTTGATTTTGCGTGTTTGTCGCTGTCACCGAAAAGTTTAAAAATATACAATAAACAAATGTTTAGCCAAGTAAACAATGACACAATATTGGTCCTAATTTAGTCCATTATTAGTATGGAATAGATTTTTGAGTCTATTATGAATGCATGGAATTCGATGTCTGGTTTCATAATACAATCTTTTTTAGTTCTCTATATTTAAGGATAATCAGCTGTTTAAAGGGAGAAGGTAAATATGAAATTATTGCATGAATAAGAGTGACAATATACAGTTGTATACGTCGTTTAAAACAAAACAGTAGAAAAAAAAGGTCAACCTTCTATTTACTTAAGTATACAATATTGTCAATATCGAAAATTCACATAAATCTCTTTGGAGTAGTATTGAATAAGTAATGTAAAGCCAATAAATTCAAGGAGTGGTAGAGAAAGGGGTATAGATATTTTTATTGGCATATTATCGTAAAGTAGATCAAATAAAATATCATAAATATATTTATGCAAGGGAATACGCTATTTAACTAAATGAGCTAATTTTTGATTTAATTCAATCAATTTAACTTTATGACTGCTTACATGCATATAACTACGATAATTGAAATCAAATTGTCCAGAAGGTGCTTCTGGGTAGGTTATTTGCTTAAATTCATCCATTACTACAGTAGTCACTCTCTCCTTAATTGCATTGTAAGTCTCCAAATCTATTCTCGGGCTTCGTAGTAAGCGCTCAATCTCCAACCTAAGTTTGCGAACTTGTTTCATGAAGCTATTTATCTGATGATGTTGATTGTAAACTTGTTGAGAATAGTCTAACCATTGCATGAAATCCGAATTCAGTTGATAAATACGCTGATAAATCACATAACCATCTGGGTGATTTTCCTTCAGGTATGCTAAAGGCGCTATTGAGAGTAACCGATCTAGATCAACTTTTAAATCATTATGGATGGTTTTAAAGAATGTGTCCACTCTGGATTTCCACAAAACAAATTGCTCTTCAATTTCCTCTTCAACAAGTGGACAAGGAGTACCATCGTATTCAGGATTCCAGTAATGATTTTGTTTGATAAGTGTCATTAATTCCAGTTTCGCTCGACTATACCAAACGATTGCCTGTTGCGACTTGGCTAGGAAACTGTTTAGCCTATAACTAACCAGGTCTTTCTGTGTATCGTCAAGCTCTATTGAGTTTTGCGTTTTTGGAGTTTTCTGGTATGCTGTTTGACTAGATTCAGAATAAAGATACCGTGGTAATTGAGAATATTGATTCAGTCGAGTTTTACGCCGTCTTGAATTATCAAAACGTTCCAAATCGGTGGGCATGTTAAAAGTGATCATTTTGTTATTTATTTCTTTAAAGAAAAAAGGAATGTAAAAATCTGAAATTGTGTTTAAACAGATTATATTTTATGTAGAGTAAATCATCTCACGTGTATTTTACAACTATTGTTTTTATTTAAAAACAAAACGATTTTTTATATAACTTAAAATTCATCGGCATCATCTACTTCGTCTGCCTCATCGATTAAATGTTCTTCAGAACCATCATAGTCTTCTAATAATACTCCGGTGTGCTCATCTTGATCAAGTGGTCTGTATCCATTAGAGCCTCTATTAAGGAAAGAGGGAAGCCTGATATTACTGAATAGATCCGAGAATGAAATTCGTGATAGGATACCAGCAATAGCTACAGGAACAACAAACACAGCAGCAGCAATCTTGGTCACAATAGGACTGGAAAGTATATTTGATCCAGCGCTTTGTGTACCATCTGGAAGTTGAATGCGTCCACTAAGAACAAATAAACCAATATTAATACACTGTTTTTTTTCTCTTCATACAACAATTAATCAATAATTACCCAAATCCACCATGTTTACGATAGTGAAGTGCAGCAAATACAAGACCAGCGCCCAAAATAGGAGCAAAGATAAAACCAAACCATCCACCTCCAGAGTGGCTAGCACCAGGACACCACATCTCTTCACCTTTCTCAAGCTCATTTCCGCCCTGGCAAGTAGAAGCTGCAATTTTACGATATCCTGTTGGTTTGTAATAAAAGTCACGCGTGCCATCGCATTGCGGTTCTAAAGGAGAAAGTCCAGGGACCAATACACACTTGTTATTGGAGTCACGCACAAAGTTAAAGTCACTATTTTTAAAGATGTTAATAAAGTTAACTATCAAAACTATTCATCATTGACTAAAGTATTCTAGCTTACCATTCATAATCAGCTTCAGTACAAGTACAATTACGAACCACTTCTCTTGGCTGAACCAATTTTTCACCAATGTAGCAATCACGATCCTGAATACGGCGGAAATATTGTGTTTCACGTCCAAACAAACATTTCTCACCACGTGTATCTTCCGGACTCCATAACTCAAAATCATCGTCATTGGGGTGATCCAGATCCAATTTACATTTAGTGGGGTGAAGTGCACTAAAATCAATATGATACGCAACCGACTTTCCGTTTTTCAAGCCAAACAGAACATACTTTTGACTGGTACCATCTGGCTGAGTAATGATGTCTTCAATGACAACTTTATCATCACGCTTTGTAAACTCGTAAGTTCCCCATTTCAAGCCCTCGTTAGTGGTATATTGAATGGTGTTGGTTGCCTCTTCATTGCTAACAAGGATGAGAAGGGCACCTTGGTCCGCAAATTCCCAAAGATGAGCGCCCTTTTGGATTTCTGTCCAAGTCTTACCAGCGTCACGAGTAAGGAACATATCACCATCAGTATAACGTGTTAAACTTTTACCAACATTACCAACGCCGACCATTAAACCAACAGCACTCGATAAACTGAAGAGATCACGGGAATTTTGACGTTCAGAATAGCAGTGAAGATGGAGAGCGCAATCTTTATCACGACAGTCGTAAGATTGTCCTCTGCTATCCTTTGAAGGTGGGGTGAGAGCAGTCCAGTGACCACCTGCATCAGCGGTCTTGCGAGTGACAAGCTTCTTAGGATCTCCCTTATTGGCCTGACCAGGATTATTAACAGCATTTGCAATAGAGATACCTTCAATACCTTGCATCTTCTCAAAATCAACAATACCCATTTCATTACGATTGGCGTTATCCAATGAAGAAACAAAGTAAGTACCATTTGAGTTGGAAGTAAAGATAGTACCATATTCGCTACCACGGTGGGTATTAGTAGACACATGAATCCACATAGAGTTTGCTGATTCCATAATAGTAAAAGCCTCTGGAGAGAATTCAAATGAAGCAGGGAATGAAGCAGTGGCAAAGGTAATACCATCCAAACTAACAAGAAGTCGCAAATTGGCACCTCCGTTACGTGAGGCAGCAACAACCATGTATTTTCCAAATACGGTGACACCAACAATGTCATCAAAGACAATTTTCTTGTCATGGAAGTAATCATTAGAGGATACAAATTGGAGAGGGTTTCCATATTGATTCATTTGGCTACCAGATTGGTCACGATATTGTTCACAGAAGATAGAGTTACGATGGGCGTCTTTAATACCACCTTCACGACCCCAAATACAAGAACGCATATAAGTACCAATAGAAGCCCATCCACGGCCATTGTCACGGGAATAAAATGCTTCAGAGTGACAATCTTTACTGAAGCCATTTTCACAGTTCTTTTCACCAACATAGATCAAATAGTCTGGGTCATCATTATGGAAATTCATAATGGTGCCTTGTAAGTTAAGAACAGGTGAAATAGGGGTACGCATTTCCTCAAAGTTGGAGGCAGCATCAGTGGTAGAGAAATGCATATCACCATCAGTGATGAAATAGGCTCTCTGGTTGAAATGAGGGTTTTGATAAATTGAAATGACCTTGTGACTGGGGAATTGCTCTTTCCAGCTGAAACCATCATTATCACTACGCCAAATTTTGCCATCTGCAGTACGTACAACAACGCGATCAGTATCAGTAAAGTAAATATAATCAACCACACGATCTGTAAATTCGGTACGACTTGATGATATGCCTCCACTTTCTCCACATTGCCATTCCTTCTGATCTTCAAGGTTAATACCGCCTTTACATGTACTCTTTGTGTTTTTCTTGTATCCGGAACGGCCACGGAATGTATCTCCTGCTTTGCAAGTAGCAGGTCTATCGGGATGTCTACCTTTGAATACACACTCATTTTCATTATTACGCCAGAAGCCAAAATCACATTCAAAATCAATATCACGGCATTCACAGTTTTCTTCGACAACTTCGGGTTCATGGAATTTCTGATTGACTTTACAAGCGCTATCCTTCTTACGGCGCCAGTGAGCGGTACGCTTACCGAGTAAACAAGCATCATCACCATCGTCATCCTTAGGTATCCAGCGTTCAAAATCACTCTTTTCATTATTGCTATTATCCATAACACACTCACGAAGTTTTACATCACTGAAATCAACAGTAATCATGACCTGTGACTTTTCTGAACCACGAGTGTGTCCAACAATAATAAAGCGAAGGGTAGAGGAGAGAGGATCAGTCGTGAGGGTGTTAACACGAATGGGCTCTTCACTAAACACATAATAATGCCATGTTTCACCCTGGTCCCAAGAATAAAGAAGTTCGGTAGTAGCCTTCTCATCTGTGACCAAAACAAGAACAGATCCTTGATCACCAAACTCATAAAAGTGCTCACCATCTTGAATTTTGACCCAGTTATGTCCACCATCACGAGTTAAGAATGTATCACTTTCGGTATAATCCAAAAGGGCAGGGCCGACATTACCAACACCCATTGCGAGACCAGGTGCACCAGATGAAGTAAAGATAGCACCAGGTCCGTGGATATCAGTTCGACTGTGAAGATTCAAGGTACATTCTTTTGAGCGGCAATCAAAGCCAGAAGGAGGTTGCAAAGGCTGCCAGATACCTCCGTCATCCCAAGTAATCATTGTGCGTACCTTCTTTATTTGATCACGGCCACCACCAATCAACTCATCAGCATTCCATACCTGGTTAGCAAGAATAACACCGTCTACACTCTGCATCTTTTCAAAGTCAACAAATCCGAAGCCATCACCGTTAGTATTGTCAAGTGACAGATGATAGAATGTACCATTTTCGTTTGATTTATAAAGAGAACCATAAGCCTTTCCATAAGTGACAGATTTGAAAATATTGAGCAGAATAGAATGTGTAGTTGACTGAAGTACAGTGAATGTCTAAAATTTAAAGATAGATAAATAAGTAAATTATGATGAATAACTTAAAATATTTATCTTACGTTGCGGTTAATATAATCATCTGGTGGGAATTGAGCCTGGGCAAATGTCTTTCCGTTAATACTGACATGAAGACTAAGTTCACCTCTATCACTAGAAGCCACGGCCATAAAATCCTCAACCACAAAGAATTCAACAACATTTTCGAAATAAGCTTGGCTGGTACGGCCCCAATCAGTTGTACGAATTAAACGAGCATCACCACCTACTTTCTTTTTGTCATAAACAGAACAGAAAACAGTTTCTTTTTCAATTTCATATTTGGAATCACGACCAAAAATACATTTTTCAACATATAAATCTAAAGAATCCCAGTCATTGCCGTGGTTACGAGAAACAAAAGCCTCAGAATGAGGTTCAGGATCAGAGTTCTCTCCAATAAATAATAACCAGTCTTTTTCTTGAGGATGGAAATCCAACACTTGGCTAGCATGCGTGCTAGGTGAAAGAGGAGTCTTTACAGCGCGCCATTTAGCACCACGATCTTCTGTAACATAAAACTCCTTTTCCATAAAAGCATAAGCACGTTGATCATCAAACTCATGAAGAAGAATACTGCGAACATGATTGTTTTCAAGAACACGAGACCATTTGACACCTTGATCAGCAGAGCGCCAAACTTCACCATTTTGGAGTCTAACCAAGACTGCTTCGGAATTTTTAAAATAAACAAACTGTTCAATCTCGCTGGTAAATGAGATCTTGTATCTGGCAACGTTATCATCGGAAGGCTGAGCAAAATTATCGCTAGGAGGTCTGGATACTTCAGCGGTATTATCACCGCATTTACGATCGATAGGCTCATCCAATGCCTTTGAAGATTTACCAATAACACATGTGTTACCAGGAATAAGTCGGTAGCCGCTAGAACTGGGATATGTGTCATCATTCGATTTGCAAAGACCGTTTGGAATAACATCAGGACCAATACGTGTACATTTACCATTACTATTACGAGCAAAGTTATAATCACATTCATAATCAGCTTCAGTACAAGGGCATTCTTTAAGCTCAGTAACAGGGTCTTGGAATTCAAGACCAACATAGCAATCACGATCTGCTTTACGACGATAAAACATTTGCTCGTGACCCATCAAACAATCAGGTCCATCAGTAATATCGCGAGCATACCATTTTTCGAAATCACTCTTTGAGTCGTCATTTTCATTAAAATCACACTGACGAGAGAAGACGTCGCTAAAGTCAAGCTGAATAGCTTGGATATTAGAATCTGAAGAACGAACGGAGCTACCAATCAACAAAAAGTTGCGAGTAGTAGATTCAGCATCTGTTGTCAATATTCTAGCACGGATCTGAAGACCCAAGTCCAGCTTTTGCCAGTTAGCACCACGATCCTTGCTCCACCAGACATGATCGGTTTCCTTTTCATCATCAATAATAACCAAGAGAGTACCCATATCACCAAATTCATATTTATGAGCACCTTCACGAACTCTTTGCCAATTAAGACCACTGTCAGTGGAAAGGTAGGTATCACATTCATCATATTCCATTAAATTGGCACCGAAGCTACCTACAGCCATCATGACACCCACAGCTGTTTTTGAAGAGAATACCTGTCCGCTATTACGAGGTGAAGTAACGGAATGCAAATGGAGAGAACAAGAGTCGCCACTGCATCTCATATCTTGACCATCAATATCCTTTACACTAGTTATCTCTTTCCAACTAGCACCATCATCAAAACTCATACGGGTACGAATATCCTTATCTGGGTTGTTGATTTGTGTAGGATTCGTTATAATGTTGGCAATCATGATACCCTCTACACCCTGTACGCGCTCAAAGTCAATAAAGCCTTGTAAGTTACGATTGGTATGTTCAAGACTCTTGACGAAAAATGTACCGTTGGAATTCGACTTGTAGAGAGAACCAAACTGATCGTTTCCACCACCCAAAACATCAATCAAAATTGAAGAAGATCCAACACTTTCAACAATGGTAAATGATTTTTCATGAAGAGTAGCGCCTTCAGGGAAAACAGCCTGATGCCATTTCTCGCCATCTTGAGAGATGTAAAGGATCATATCCTCCTCAGTAGGAGAAGGTTTAACTACAGCGACAATAAAACGATTGATAGCGCTCACTGCAATGACACCCTTGACCTCTTTACCAGTGCCAAAGTCGACGACTTGCTCAGTGTGGAAAAAGTCTTCTGATTGAACAAGTCTTAATTCTTCAGGGTTGAGTATACTTGTAACGCCCTTCTTTTTAGGTGATTCGACACACATTACTTCCTTGACAGGCGCATTTTCAAACTGTTGGCTAGAAAGGCTCCAAATACATGACGTGATATGTGTGCGTAATAATGTTAACTCTTCAAAGTTATTCAATGTATAATAGGTCTACATAATTTATCATTTAGTAACTATTACATAATATGTACGTATATATGCTGATTCGTGTTACCTCATCATGGCAATCAACACCAGTCCATGAGCCAAGATTACATTTAAAACCGGTGAACAAAACATATCCAGATCGTTCTGCGTGGAATGAGAGCTGAGCTCCACCTGCTGCAGGTTCCACAGGTGTTGAGAATTGTTGCCAAGTTTTTCCCTTATCGGTTGTTTTCCAGTGTGTTTTCCCCTTACCCAAAACAAAAGCCTATAAAAAATGGTAGTTCATTAGGACCCTTTATTTTCTCCTTTTTGGCTTAATAAACTTACTCTATCAACATCAAAGGGATGTTCATATAAAAAGGTTGCTTCATCACCACTAATGTCATTAACTTTTTGCCATTCTTTTCCTTGGTTTTCAGATCTATAAAGAGTGTGTGAAAGTGCATCAAGCCAAAGGATAACCTTTTATTTGTTTAACAAAGATAATGTGAGTATATATATATATATAGGAGAAAACACGAAGTGTGAGAATGATATTAGGGCTTTTTTTTTCTTCCAATCTGCTTACCGGAGAATCTTTAAAGTAAAAGAATCTACTTGGAGCTTTGTCAAAACCAGTTTTAGAAACTGACTGTAATAGAGCGCCGCTAAATAGTGTACATAAAAAGAGCCATAAGGACAGACCCCTTGAGGTCCGCCACGAATATAACATTTTGAGGTAGTTTGGTTTTACTTGTCTGTAGTGAATGAGAAGGTTAAAAGGGTCGAGTGATAGCGTGTTCATTTAAATAAACTTACGGGTATTTATTTTTTTTACAATTAAAGATTTTTTTCTTCTATGTATAAAGTCGTGGGTTTCCCTCCTTTTGAGCTACGCTTTATTTTATATCTTGAAAAAGGAGACACAGAGAGAAAAAAAGAGAACAGTAAGATTGCAAAATGCTTGGAAAAAAGAGAGAGAATGTAAAAAAAAATGACTCGGGTCTGCTATTTTTGGTAACAGTTGATTATCAGAGCTGAAACAGGATTAAGTGCGAAATTTGATGGCTTTTGTTCATAACGTGGTTTTTATTTCTGTCAAAAAAGAGAACATAGTGCCTTCAATGACCTGCCATTTCAAGGTAAACAAATGAAGTGATAGCATCACTCCCTGAAATTCTCCTACTTTTTGTATGAGAAATAATCAAGACTATCACGCATACACACCAGTACTTGAATATGCATTGAATTAGTATCACATTAGATTGATGAAGTAGAATAAGTTTTTAAGGCCAATGTATCATTATTTAGTACAACTTGATGCCAGATATAGATGAACACAGATTATATAATCTCCTCTTGGATGCTTGTATGGATTTTATTAAATATGTAATGTGTAGATCATCCTTCTACTTAGATTTTATAAATAAAGATTGACCAGGAACATAATATATCATATCAACTCCTTTTTAACATGCATGATTAAAGTATTCCTGAATACAGACAAGGCTATCATAATAATTAAATAAGCATATTGACTACTGCATCAAGTTAATCAAGAGTGAAAATAATTTTTTATCGAAAATTAGGAACATGTGTAAGTATACTTCACACTCACCATAAAAGCTTTTAATAAAAAAAAAAAAAAGTATAGACCGAGGTGAGTCACGTTAAAGAGCTGCAGGTTGAGACACTTAAAGCACCCCTTATACGATTTTCGTATAAATTCCAATTTCAACATCTAAATCTATTGAAGCACTTGTTGTTCACTTTATATTCAAAGTAAGCTTTACTTCTAATATATATATCACTAAAATAATTCCCCATTCCTTCTAAGTGTCTGCTTTTATTGTCAATAGATGAAGAATATTCTTTTTTTGGTTGTTGCACTCTCTATTTTCTTTGGTTATTCAGCAGCTTCTAGACTCTATATTGATTGTCATGAAGGATTCTGTAGACGTGGTGTTGTAAAACCAGGAAATAGCGGTCATATCTCCTGGTGCTTTGAACAACTTGACTCGAATCCAGGTAGAATTTCTTGTGAAGAAAGTTCTACATGTCCACGACAAGGAGCATCGTGCATTGGTTCATTAGTAGGTCTATATTTCCATATAATTAATATATTATGTCTCATTAGAATTTTGTAGTAATTTCATGTATGTAATTGGTACTATTTTTACAAAGATCTCTGTTATCAAATATCATAAACATCAAGATATTTCTCCATCACTTATTTTTCAATAAATTTTATTTCATTATCAAAAAATGCAATTGCTTTTATTTATGTTTACTGAATTGAGCTCAATACTTATACTCAGATACAATACTCCATCTTTTGTTTAACAAGGCTGCTTTATCAATACAAGAGGAATAATTATACATAATATCTGGCATTTTTTATTTTTTATTAAAGTAGCTAACTTTTACTATTATATCCTATTGCAAAATATCAGTTTTCAAGGACCAGAAATATATCAAATAGGCATGATTGTTTTCTTCGTATATACCAATGATTCACTCCACTTTAATGACATCCCACGTAGAGAAAAGACTTGTTTGGGCGGAGAAGCGAGCTGATTGGTGAAGTCAAAAATGACGAGTATGATCAGCTTTCTATGAAAGTGATGCATAACAAGTACCGGTTGGCGTTTTTTACAAAGGATGTTGAACCTGTACTCCTATATCAGGCAACAGGTAAGCCTCTAGTTAATCTACTTTATTAACAGTATGTACTGATGATTTTTGTTAAAATAGGAAACAATGTTTATTTTCATATTTCAAAATTAGTTGAAGATGGATTTCACTTTGCAATTTATTTTCAAAAGCACAGCTCTCTCAATCAATTGCTTATATGCAATCCTTTTCTCACTCTTTAAAAGATATTTTTACGATTATAAGAGTTTGAGAAACCAAATGTTATAATGCAAGAGCCAAAGTAAAAGGATATTGAAAAAGAGGCACTTTCAACACTCCCAATTTCCAAGACATTGTTAATGTTTTTATACATAAACGTCCAATTATCTTGGCTAAAGAATATTAAAAGAGCAATAGGAAGAAAAAAATAAAAAATAAAAAAAAATCTTTTTTTTTTAACTTTTTAGAGGATGACGATTGGCTTTACCTGAATGGTAATCAAAGGTAATGAAGAGGGGTTCTTTTTTTTTTTTTTAAAAAGGAGAGTATTTGTTAAAATCAGAGTGATATAATCTATTTTAACGAAATTCTGTAGTTTTTAATGAGCAAAAAAAAAAATGAAGAAATGAAAAAATGAATATGTAAAAAAGTTAACTCGTACGACTGAGCAACATCCAGGAGATTATGACTTGGTTAAAAAAATAAAATACAAAAAAGTAATTAAAGTTGGAAGGAATTACTATTATGAATTTTGTTTTTGTTTTTATTGTTATTGTTTGTAGCAAAAAGTGACATATGAATCTTATTAATCATGTCCCTTTTCCTTTCACTCAATTTTTCTCTCGGAATTGGTGACCAAACACCCGACATGCAGGAATGAATGAAAAAAAA
>VCJB01002980.1:50492-60783 GCA_024140155.1 Backusella parvicylindrica | reverse complement strand
CCTTTTTTTTTTTTTTTTTTTTTTTTTTTTTTTTTTTTTGGGGGGAGGGAGGGAGGGAGGGAGGGAGGAGAGCTTTAAATATTGTGTTACAAAAGTAAGTTACCTCTTCTTAAGTTCAGGCCACATTTTAAATAGCCCACCATATTTTCCTGGGTCATTTGAAGGATACTTGATAAAAGGCAACACTCCGCCTTGATAACGTGAGCTCTCAGCACTCCGTTTGGTATAAAATCACTCTCTTTCACTGTAGTATCTCTGTTACTGTGCAAGTTTGGTGTTGGTGTTTTATTACTTTTGTTGGGGGTCATAAGCGACGACAAGTACTGACTCACTGAATTTTTAAATGGGTTTCTAGGTGTTGAATTTTCTACCTGTATTTTTGCGACAGTATAAGCTGCTTCTAAAGTATGCATAGCAACTTCGATATCTGAGTCATGATATGTCTAAATGGATAAATCGATCAGTATTGTGTACATGATTTAATAAAAAACAATAAATTAAGCTAGGTCACTTGGCTTATTACCATTATTGCTATAATAGATGCGAGCAAACACAATGCTATATTAGATGACACAATTCTTCCTATTATATAAATGTTTCCAGCATGCTATTACCTTTAATAAACGCCATAGCTCCAAGGCCAAGGGCATAAAGTGGATCACTTTTTTTAGAAATTCAAAAAATAAATTAATTTCTGAATATGTATATGGTGTGGATTTACCTGTTTTAGCTCGTGCTAAATCAGATTTTATACCAAGAAAATATATATATTATGACTTACTAGCTAGCATTACTCTGAAATATATTTTTGGCCTTCATAAACTTATTATCAAAAAGATATTTCATTCCTTCTCTCACTGGTTCATCTTTTTTCATATTTTTAGTTCAATAACCCTTTATATAAATATTTTTTTTTACCTGCTTCCTCCTGTTCTCTCGGTGTCAACTTATTCTCAGGTATATTTTTTATATCAACCAGCTGAATGGTGATCACATTGTCTCTAAACATATCCAAATCAATTGGGTCTTCAATGGAGTGCTCATATTCACGACTACGGGTAGCACGTTCCATCTCCTCTGGTGGTATATCTTCTTCCTCTACGTAAGGCATCTTTTGTTTACGGGTAGGTCGTGCAGATTCTTCCATAGCGGGTAAAATAGATGTTAAAGTTCTATCATCATCTTCGACAAGTGTAGCAACTTCAGAAGTGGATGATGTTTTCTGTTGGTACATATCACCATTTTTGGATGATTCAGCAAATCCAATTTCAAGATCTTTCACTTCGGCTTCCAAATCACGACTCTCTTCGTTTTGTGAGCTAGATTTTTCCTGATCGTTTTTAGTATCATCATCCTGAAAGAAACTACCAACTTCTTCTTCAGTTGTTGCATAATCAAAAGCTATTTCTGTACCGTTTTCTTCGTTTGTGTAACCACTCTTCTTTTTAAAATTAATTACACAAGTTGGATCATACTAAACGTGTTTTTTATACGATAATACCTTTACGATTTCATTTACTATTGTTGACATACTATTATTATTATTATCATCTAATTGTGATTTTTTATCTGCTTTATTTTTTTCAGTTTTTAATTGAATCTCTTTCCAAGCTGTATTTTTATTATTCCTACCAGATCCTTTGGTCATTGATGATGTTGATAGATAATTAGCAAAGGAGAAAGTAAGTAAAAGAAAGAAGGAGGAAAGAAAAGTACTTTTTTTTAGTGTTAAAAAAATAACGGATGAATATACACAGAGAGAAAGAGAGAGGAAGAGATGGTAATAGTCTCTTCACATGATTTAAATAATGGATCTCATTAATACACAAATCCTTATGCATAACACCATCTTTGCTCATATCTCCCTTTTACTCCCTATTTGTCTGCTGTTTTCTTTACTCCTGTTCTATTATTAATTTATACTCTCTTGTTTATTTCTCCTCTTCTCCATTTGTATTGCTCTTGTTTTACCCTTGTTTCTACACAAACTCTCTTTCCTGTTCTGGTTTAATACAGTCATGATTACGTATCAGGTAAAACACATCTTTTTTTTAACAAATAAAAACATCTGGTATTTAAATTTTCTACTATATCTTTATTCTTTTATGTGTTATTAATAACAACAACAACAAAATGACAACAGAAAAACTTGTGATAATAGGTGGTGGAGCAGCTGGTGTCCTCATTGCAATGAAGTTATCCGCGAAAGATCTCGACATTACTCTAATTGACTGCAAAGTAAAGTAGAGATAAAGGAGAAGAGAGAAGAAACTCTTTTTTAATATCTTTTTAGACATTTTATGAATATACACCAGCGCTTTGTTCAGTCGTATTTGCTAAAACAGAGCAAGATTGTTGTAGTCACTTTAATAAAATAACGGCAGAATATCTTGAACTTTTAGCAAAGTACAAGGTTAGGTTTGTACTTGGTAAGGTTAAAGAGGTACGAGATGATAACAAAGGTAAAGCAAACACATTACATATCGCTATTATTTATTGTTGCAATCACTCAAAAACGCTCTCTTTCTCTATACATTTTTTATTTTTTATTTTAAAAAAAGTACTTTTAACGAGTGGCGAATCCATCGATTACGATTACGTCGTCATTACTACAGGTTCAACTTATGCCGATCCATGGAAAGCAACAACTGGTGATAAGCATAATAATTTCATTGATTTAAAAGCGCGATTAGAATACATCCTCCAACAACGCTCAAGTTATAAATCAGCCACCGATATACTTTGCATTGGTGGAGGTCCAGTTGGTGTCGAAACAGCTGCAGAAATTGCACACAATGCACCCGAAAAGCGAGTTGTCCTTGTGGATACTAATGATGTAGTATTAGCGAATGCACCCAATGGACTCGGAAAGCATGCTCAACGTATACTTACCAATGGCTTATCTATCAAGGTGATAAATGGGGAAAAAGCTGAGTTAAAAGAGGATCTTGGAAATAGACTTATATATGAAACAGACAAATCGCATACACAGATCGAAACCGATCTTGTGTATAACTGTATCGGAGCAAAGCCAAATACACGATTTCTTGAAGAAACCAGAAAAGCATGGCTCAATAACAAGAAAGAAATTGATATTAATGAAACATTTCTTGTTAAGGGAACGCATAATATCTTTGCTATCGGTGATGTATGTTCGTTGGATGAACCAAAGATGTTTTTTACCGCACACATGCAAGCGATTCATTTTGTCAAGAATATGACAGATTTATTACAAGGAAAAGACTTGGTTCCTTATAACGGTTCTATGATGGCGATGGTTGTTTCTTTGGGTCCTGAACGTGCCATTGCATATGTTGGCGGTATCACATTGAGTGGATTCAATAAAAACAAGGGAAGCCGAACTGCATCCTTGATGAAATATATGATTGAAAGGGTCACAATGAATGATTTGCATCTTAAATTGGTGGTAAATGAGGTGTTGTATCTTACTCATGAAAAGGGACATCTGATTCCACGTGCCATCAACAAGTGTATCGGATAATGCAATACCACCATTTTTTTTTTTTTTTGTAAAATAAACTTCTTATTTCCTATTTTGGGTTTCAGCATTGATTTATAAAAGGAGGAAGAGGAAGATACCCAGAGAAGGAAGACATAGGAGAGTAAAAGGGATTTAGAAAGGGTATGAAATATGTATATTTATGGTTAAAATGAGAGCTCGTTTTTTTTTTTGTCCAAGGTTATTTTTTAATATTGTACAAATGTAATGTACCGTTGGCGTCTGTGCGACATTTAGAGTTTTATTGAACTTGTAAAACATCCTCTTCTTCATTACAGATAAAAAAATCACTTTGCTCTGTCGTCTACTACCTGTTACTTTTTATTGTAATCGATGAACATGGGATTGTTACTTTATAGATCATTATCATAAAAACCTATGATTGCTTGAATCTAGATCAAAAGATAAGTGCACTCATTCATATAGTCATTTTTGTTTTTTCGAGCTTGATTTTCATTGTAGGCGTAGTAAAATAATATCCTTTCCTGCTTTATTAGAATAGCTAAACTTAGAAAGCTTAGTTGCTGATTTAGAACCGAGTAGATGGTAGTATTCACCAATGCTTGCCTCCCATACGAGGTGATTCTCACCGATTTTTCCATTACTAATAACAGATACAGATATGGTAACAAGATGTACTCTTCAAACCGTAGCCTTGTTGAAATCTCCAACATGTCTCTCTGATTTTTGATGGTGTTCATTGTATTTCTTCATTGGCAGGCCTGACACAGATAAATTCTAAGTCAGCACTATCAGTACGAAGCAAATCTCTTACAAGTATCATTATCTTTGAGAGATTTAGAGTACTTTAAGTATAACCGAATTTAAATCACTTCAGTTCTTATTCAAAATCGTTTTCCTCATTCACACTCATTGACTCATATGATTCAGTCTGCGCAAGTTACCCTATTTTCAAAAAACTGATTCAATTCAACCTTCAACACAGTAACTATTTTTGGGAAGTATGAAGTATAAAAAGGCATACTTTTTAAAATTGCATATGATTTTCGTATAGTCTATTTAAATTAGTAATGAAAGTAAATGTTAGTGCGCATCATATTCCTTGTTACTGTGGAGTATCATTTCTAGTACGTCTTATTCATAGAGTTGGTCAGTTGTAAAGAAATATGAGTAAATCGTATATATATATATATATATATATGTATATAAATCTCCCATTTAGAAAGCTAATGAAACAAAATTTAACATTGGGAAAAAGAGAGCTTTCTATATTAAGTTCATTATTTATAAGAAAAGTACAAAACAAATTGATTGGATGGTTGGAGTAGATATTATAATGTGATAGAAAAGTGGTATTATAGACCATTATTCCGGAAAATGTCGGCATTATCCTATGGTAAAATTTCACTACTGAATAATAATAATACTCATAATTCTAATTATAATTATTTAGCTCATCGTAGAATGCTGCCTTTGCACATTAGTAGTTGTATAGAGTCATATTATGAGTTCCTCAATTTGACATGGTAGTTATTTTTGGTCAGGACTGTTTGTATGTAAATCAGAAACAAATTATCCTTCAACAATGATAACTTAAAACCTTGACAATGGTAATACTTTTGAGCACAAATTTTATAGCATGATGTTTAATTCAATTAAGCATTAATTCATTTAAAGCCAACTATAAAAACTATCTTGATCTCGATAATTCTTCTTCTGATAGTACTCTCAATTCTTTGATTATAAATATAAAGCAAAAGTCCATCAATGGAATTGATTGCTCAAAACTTTATATTAAACAACTAGTCAAAAGAAAAGAAGAAAAAGAAAAGAAATAGAAATATAAATAGAAAAAAGAAGTTCCTTTTTGTCTCTGAGGGTGAGGCCATCTTTGTTGCACAATAAAGTTCAATGTCCTTTTTTAGTAATTCAACATTTTGTCTATATTTTTATTATATTTTTATTTATTTGTAAATACAAAGTGTTCTGTATAGATATAAATATCAAAGAATCAATATACTCAGTTTATTTTTATTTTTATGCATAATAATCACTAATTTATTGTTATAGTAACAAAACAAAACAAAAGTCAATAACATCGGAGTCATTGCCACTTTTAGTCTCGATTGTTATTTATTAATTATCGTTGTTAATGTATAAAAATACATATATGAAAATGTTCTATATAAACTACGCTGTTTCTCTTCAAAACATCCTTTTTTCGTTTTGTTTTGTTTGTTTTTCATAAATATGAAAAGCAACTCTTCCTATTCCTTGGACGATCTTTTTATTATTATTTTTTTTTTAATTTTCATAAAAAAACGTGTTGTGTTCTCCGAATGATTTAGGTTATTTTTTTATATCTTATTTTATTAAACACCAATTCACTTTCTTTTTTACATTTTGTTCTCCTTGAATCAAAGCAAGGGTGTTTGTGTTGTAGCATCGGTTGTTTATTGTGATTCTTTTTACCAATTGACTTACTAACAAGAAAAGTCTAGAAAAAGAGAATTCTTCCTTTATTTTTATTATAAAAAAGTGATTACACAACTACCTTTTTTGTAAAAGACCTCTTTTTCGGTCTTTGTAATTTTTTATTCTGTACCAGGAACCACTTTCAAATAATAAAACAAAATAAAATAATAAAAAAAAACTTTTTTCTTTCTTTCTTCTTTATTATACATACACACAGAAAAGGGGAAAATAGTAAACCCTATTATTCTTATTTATTATATAAATAACTATTTTATTATTGCTATATTTACTGTCATTTTGCAAAACACTTAAACTTTCAACCTTTATTCCATTAATAACATTACAAGCACATTCTTTTCATCATCAAATACAATGCAACATCATGATGACATCTCGGACAGAATTGCCTCCGCTCGTAGAGATGCAGAACTCTTAAAAGAAAGAATTAAGCAGAGACGAGAAGCATTGGCAGATACAACTTGTAAGTTTTCGATAATAATTATAATAATACCAGCCAAAATCAAATTTAGTAATAATTATAATAATTCTTATTTATATTTTTAGTAAGAAAAATGGCAAAAGATGTTGAGCCTTTACCCCGACTTGTAATGAAAGTACGCCGTAACCTTCGTGGTCATCTCGCTAAAATCTACGCTATGCATTGGGCAGACGACAGTCAACACCTTGTTTCGGCATCTCAAGACGGTAAGCTTATCGTCTGGAACGCCTATACCACAAACAAAATTCACGCCATCCCACTCCGATCAGCTTGGGTTATGACCGCCGCTTATTCCCCTTCTGGTAACTTTGTCGCCTGTGGTGGTTTAGATAACATCTGTTCCATCTATAACCTCACATCTCGCGATGGTCCTGTGCGTCCTGCAAGAGAGCTTTCAGGACATGTGGGCTATCTTTCCTGCTGTCGCTTTTTGGATGATCGTCGTATCCTCACAAGTTCTGGCGATACCACTTGCTTTTTGTGGGATATTGATGCAGGTGTTAAGATTCATGAGTTTTCGGATCATGTTGGTGATGTTATGAGCGTTTCTCTTTCACCAACCGATCCAAACTTGTTTGTCTCTGGTGCTTGTGATTCAACTGCAAAAATTTGGGATATGAGAACAAGAAGCTGTGTACAAACGTTCACAGGCCATGAAAGTGATATCAATTCTGTACAGTAAGTAGAGATAACAAAGAGAAAAAAAAAGAAAAACTACGTGCTTATATTTTATATAAAATTAGATTCTTCCCAAGCGGTATGGCTGTTGGTACAGGTTCAGACGATGCCAGTTGTCGCCTGTTCGATTTACGTGCTGATCGCGAATTAAACTCATATAGCAGTGAAAACATATTGAATGGTATCACATCGATCGCCTTCTCTGCATCAGGTAGACTCTTATTTGCAGGTTATGATGATTTCAGTAGTCATGTCTGGGATACATTGAAGGGTGAGCGTGTCGGTGTACTCACTGGTCATGAAAACAGAGTCTCTTGCTTGGGTGTATCCAAGGATGGTATGGCTTTGTGTACTGGTAGTTGGGATAGTTTGCTTAAGATTTGGGCTTAAGTTTCTCTATTTTCTCTTATTATTATTGTTATACTTTTATGCTTGTTATTAAATGAAGAAAAAATGAAAAAAAAATGAAAAAAAGTAGAAAAAGAAATCCTTTACTGTCATCTTTATTATTCCCCCCTTTTATCTCTCTCTCTTTTTATTACTCACACTCTTTGAAATGCATTAATATCATTATTATTACTATTACTATTACTATAAGGATTTAAAATATATAATCTCTAAAAAAAAAGCATTGCTTTGTTCTCCATTTGTCTTTAATTATGCAAGATGCACTATACTTTAATGAAAGAAAATGCTCTATATAGTTTGTTACTATATAAACTGGTGTAACAATGCTTTATGACACTGCTCTGGGTCAGAGTATCATATTTACCATTAGAATGATAAAAAACAAGATATAAATCATTATATATAACATTTTACTCATAATATACATGGTATATAAAAGTTTTAGCTTCATAACATGGAAATATACTATGGATTACACTTGTTTGCTGAGAGCTGAAGAATCTGGTAAGCTTATTGTAATATTTTGGGCTTAATGGAGATTTATCAATGTTTGACTGCTCTTATCCACCTCGGAAAGCTCTTTCCAATAGTTTATTAAATCATTCAATACTTCAATTGGCCTCCCTATTATTAATACATGGCACACTCAGTCAAACTCTTGCACTCAAAGTGTATATTCAAATAGTGGTCTAAAGATCAATGGTGTATTCATTCATTCATCCTGTCAGAAATCTGCATAGCCATACACATTCTCTGTAATAATTACCAATTGAACCTTGAAAGAGAAATATCTGCCTTATTGTGGATCAATTTGCCTTGGTTATAGAGCCGGGCTTTTTGTAAAGAGCCAAAGTGCTTTAAGTGTAATAAAAAAGAAAAAATACCATGTAATTTGGCTTCGAAAAATAATAGTCGGCTTTGCCTATTCCGTTTATTTAATTTACCAAATCAGGAACAGATCCTTTCTGGCCCCACAAACGCGTCTACCGAATAACTTATTAACTTATTCAATGATATAAATTATATAGAAATATTTAGAAAAAATAGAAAAAAAAACATCATTATTCTTGAATGCAATTATAAATTATAATACATTTAAAATGGAGTGAGAGTGAAAGAAAAGAGAAGCAGCGATTCATACGATGGTAATGTTGAGTTTATCAATTACAGTTTATCTGACGTCGAAATTGCGTTTATATCTGTTTTTAGTATGGCTTAGAAGTGTATAGAATATTATCTCCCTTTATTTGGTTTTTGATTGAACAGACCAATTATGTAAATATGACGAATTTTTTTAAGAGTGATGTATTTTTTAATACATAAAATTATATATAAAAGACAGAAAATAATAAATACACAACTGTTTACTTTTTCTACCTAACCATCTTAGTTAACTCATATTGCACTATTTATAAAATTTAGTGTTTGTTATGTCCGATAAAAAATCAAGTATTGATCATAGTACATCACCTATTTACCAAGAGAAAGATTTGCCATCAGATTCCATTCACGAAGATTTCGAAACAATGGATGAAAGCGACGCCTACTCTAGCAGTTCATATGGACACGAAAGTGATGCTACAGACGACAAACAACATGTCGAGTTTGATCAAAGACAAATCGGAAATTCAAAAACGAATGTAGCTGAGCCAGATGACCCAGATGACCCAGATAATTTAAAACTTGATTCATCAAACGAAAAATCCGGTAATTTGTTGGATAGCTCTGGTGATGTGCACGTCAATACCCAAAAACAAAGTTACCCAGAAAAAGGCATTCTTGAGGGAGAGTTTCAGTCTAATGACCCTAATCAATTGCTTTCAAATGAATATCAACCAACAGGTATCCTGGAAAATAAAGGCGAATCTGATATTCAAAGTAACCGTAAAAAACAATACATATAAATTTACCTAAGAGTACAATACTCAAATAAAAATGTTTATTAGGGAACAAAAATACCTCTGACTTAAATGAAACAAAAGAATATTCTTTTGAATCATCGACTTCAAGTTTAGAAATGTTTTCTGGCGGAAACAAAGAGAACGAAGAAAAAAGCAATCCAAAAAAACTTCATCATCCAACGCCATTACCTCCTATAAAACCAGACTCTCTGATTTCAAAATTAGAACAAAATGCCATAAAGTACATCGTTGGCGCTTGTTTAGTTTGCTATGTATCAGGGCGATTTGGATTTAATCTCTTTTTAGGTTTGATTTTAGTTATACTGTCAGCATTGGCATATTGGAATCTTGGAAGAGAGGCAAAAAAAGGAATAGAATGGCAATTAGAAAAACAGGAGGCCATCAAAACAGTAAGTGTCTTATATTCTTCATTAGAATAAAAAAATAAATAAATAAACTAACTTTGTTATTGTAATAGCTTTATACTTCGGAAGGTGAATCAGTTGAATGGCTTAATTTTATGCTTGAAAAGATTTGGAGAAGTATTGATCCGGAATTGTTTACCTTAATTGAAGATATTTTGGAAGATACTTTACAAAGTGTATCGCCTGGATTTATTGTATGTTTATTTTAATAATTATTATACATATTCCATTACCAAATTAACTATTTACTGAACATTTAGAAAGCGATAAAAGTGCATGATTTCGATATCGGTATACAAGCTCCACGCATAAATATGTATGTAATTTATTAAACAAAAAATACGTCATTGTATGTAAGCATTATCTCATCGTTTTAATATTTATAGGATTAGAGTTTTCCCTCCTCTTCCTGGGCAGCCCGAAG
>VCJB01002980.1:27611-38915 GCA_024140155.1 Backusella parvicylindrica | reverse complement strand
AAAAAAAAAAAAAAAATAGAAAAAAAGCAAGGAGGGAAAAGCACATGAAGTAATATCGCGACATCAACAACAACAACAAAAGGTTTTAAGGAGAAAATATCTATCTATTTGTTTTCCCACACAGAAAGCTGTGGATATGATATTATAAACCGTACACACTGAATTGTTTAATAGTTTACAGATGTCTAAAAATTTTATTTGATTGTCACAAAAAAATTAAATCGGAACTAACAAGTGATGTTAGTTATTCTAAACTGATTTACGAAGGTCAATCCACTTTTGTTCATAAACTCGAATAAGGACAAGAGTGGAGGTACCCAAAAGCACTAAGCAAGCTGTAAATGTAAATAATGGTCCGTAACCCATGGCAGCCTGCATGTCAGAACAGAGAAGTGATCCGATACCAGCCATAATATAGCGCGCAAAGTTATTACATGCTAAAAGAGAGAAATAAAGAAAAATAAAAGTAAATAAACAAGCTTATCTATGATGCATTGGACGCGTACCTGTAACAGATGCACTACGTTCTCGGAAGCAATCAACCATATAGGTTGTTAGTATCACGTTGGGGAACATTGTGCCTAGACCAACTTTTTTTTTTTTTTAATAATAAACAATAAAATTAGTGACTTAAAAAAAAGTTAGCTTTACTAAATATAAACAACTTACTAAGGACCTGAAGAACAAGAGGAATAGCAAAATGTACATTTTTTTCAACACACCAGCCATAAGCTATATTGGAAAAAACCAAAAGTAGGATGAATGCAACAAACATGGTGCCGCTAATGCGCATTTCTGGATAGCCTTCACCACCCGCTTTTTCAACTTTCTTGTTATACTCTCTGTCAGAAATTCTACCACCAATAATGCCTCCAATCATAAGACCGCCTGCTAGAGACAGGTAGCATAGGCCAACAATACCAGAACTAAAGCCATATTGAACGGTATAAATTCGTGTAAAAGTGGTATAGTTTATGTACAATTCAAAGAATCTATTAAAAATATAACGGATTAATTATTTTTTTTAAGAATAACGGCATGGATATATTTACACTAAACCAATAAAAATAGAAACCAGCGTAATGTTTGGATATAAAAATAATTTGAGAGAATTCAAAGGGTTTACAAATTTTCTTTTAGGTTTTCCTTGATGCTTAATGTCTTTCATAGGCGAATCTGTCTTTTCTTCATTGTATTCAACGTGGACGATGGTTTTGTTATGACTTGGTGGAGCGGGTCTCCATGTTTCTGGCAATCCGACTAGAATTGACAGCCAACTGAGAGAAGTGAAAATGGTCAGGAACCAAAAATTGCTTCTCCATCCTAAACTTTGATTTAGATATCCACCAATGATAGGCCTAGAATTTTTAAAAATAAGATTATAATTCTTTGTAAAAAAAACAAAAAACAAATAAACCAACCCAGCTGCAGGTGAAAAAACAGGTCCCAATGTGTAGAATGAAAATGCTCGACCCTTTTCATGAGATTCGTAAATGTCAGAAAGTGTTCCTGCACCCATTGACATTGCCTAGAAATGACATATTTACAAAAATGAATAAATATATATTACACCAATTGGATATAATTATTGCTTTTTTTAAATTACCGAAGATGAACCTATCGCACTTATTGCGCGGAATACAATAAGCATTTCAGTATTTACAGATAGCGCACAGCATATACTTCCGATAATTGTAAAAAAGAAAGATATTAAATAAATACGTTTGCGTCCTAAGATATAAAGATAAGTATATTAAATCAATTGAAAAAAAAAAAAGATATGCTTATTTATTACCATAAATATCTCCCCATGTAGCCCAGAGGACAGGCTATTTTAATATTAAAAATAATATTAATATTCGTAAATTTCATTGTTAGTTTCAGATCAATTAATTAATATCAGAATTCTACATCAAACTACTTACAAAAAATGCTATAAAGAAAGTAAAGATGGCAACTATAAAGTAAAAAATAAAAATCCTGTGTGTGAATACCATGACATAATATTATTTAAGCGTGAAAGATATTCTATATGTTACCAGAAGCATTCATTTCTGTTGCACTTGCGTTGAAATAATCTTGCATTTCTGTAATTGCAGGATACTATTATCAAAATCATAAAAAAAAAACAAAGATTAAGTAAAATCATCGAGAAAAAGTCAATTTAATATATACTAACATAAACAGTAGAAGAAACGGGTGATCTATAATGATGAATGATATATAAAATGTTAAATAAACAATAAATATGTTTTATATAAATAAAACATTTACACTGCTCCTGCCACCGATACAATAATTAAAATCATCGTCTTTTTCCATCGAGGAAACTTTCGAGGATCCACATTTGGATCAGGGTCGCAAAACGAGAGCCATGATTTTTTATTATTAGTGATGCCACTACCTGAATGTGCTGTTTGTGATTCCACCATGGAAAGATTATCATGCGTATCCATCACTTCGAGTGAAGCACCCACTATCGGTCCATTCTCTCCAACAGATACAACCAACTCTCTTTCTAGATAGCTTTTTGTGGATTGATTCGTTTTTTGTCGACTTATTGAATTCATGTGTGTTCTATAATGTTTTTTTTTTTTGTAAGAGATGAAATAAATGAAAAAAAGAAAGATGAAGGTATAGATCAGTTCCGCAAAAAAAAGAACTAAATCGCTTTTTGTATGTCAAAAATAAGGGGATACTTTTTCCCAAAAAAAACCCTGATGCTCGGAAAACTTAATTTTACTATTAAACATCTTTCTCGGTGAAAAAATAACCCTCGATCATGTGTTTGTCTAAAAAAATTGTTTTTTTTTTTTTATTTGTGTGTGAAAAATAAAAGTGTGATAGAGATATATCAAAAACTACAAGGAAGGGAGAGGGAAAATTGTTATTTACAATGATGATGATGAGAAAGGAGAGTGTATACAGAATGAAAGAAGGGGAGCTGAATTCATATATAAACATACAAAAAATAATAAATATATATAGAAAAGTTTTTTACCGTCTAGGTGAGTGTTGGGTAAAGAAGAAAAAAAAAAGTACAAAAATGGAAAAAAAGGGGAATACTGAATACTGTAGATAAGAAGAAAAAGCATAATTAAATGATGTGTATGTATGTATAAAACGATTGTGAATGTTGATTTAAAAAAGGAATGATATCTATACGCTAACAAACAAATTGACAGTGCTGTGAACACCTCGACTTTCAAAGGCCATTTGAACATCATCATCCGAGTTGATTGTAATGTAATCGGAATCCTCGTCCTGATACTTGAGACGGAGCAAGTCTCCTGGGTTTAAATTGGATACAAAACGGATCTTCTTCTCGACCTTTTCCATCAATTCAAAGAAGGACACATCTTGTGGAGCTACAATGACATAAATACCATCACTAAAATTGAGCTTTACTTTGATGGATCCTGGTGCGGTGGGTGGATCTTTCAATCTGGGTAAGGAATTGACGGGTCTGATCGAGGGTGGCGTTGGAGGCCCGCGCGAAAGGTCAAGTGGTTTCGGTTTTTGAACTTTGGGGGCGGTTAACGTTGCACTGCTGTTGGTAAGACTAGCATTGGTGAAATCAAGAGTACCACCGTTTCTCATATTGTTTGGGTTACTCTGAGATCGAAGTCGATTGGGTGTGGGAATAAAGGGTCTGCTGGGATTTATTTTGGTTGAAATGTCTACTGCAGTTGAATGTGAATGTGATCTGCTTACATTGTAAGATAGATAATCGTCAGCGTTGCTGCCGTCGGACATTATCTTTGTTGCAAGATCATTGTAGGAATGGTTGCTGTCATAGCGGTGCCAGTTAGATGAACTCGAGTTTGAAGTGCGCATGGCATTGGTGGTAGGCGATGAAGGATGAGAGGGAGGTGGTGATGCGGGATAGTATCCATAATTGCTAGTGGTAGATGTAACACTTGAGTTGCTGGAACGAGGTAATGGAGAAAGGTTCATACCAGGAACAGTCTGGAATGGACGGCCATTAGAATTGTGTTTCCACCCAATGGTATCTGTACTTTGACTGGGAGTCAATTTAGCACGTCCAGGGAGATGGTTTGCGAAGGAATTGCTTCTTCTTGATCTAATATCGAGATAAATATCTTCTTCATCATCACAAAAATCTTCGTCTTCGTCTTGAATCAATGTGGATCCGGAGAGTATCAGATACTCGTTGGCAAGGTTTTTGGCCTTGATAAGACTGGATTGCCACATTTTGACTTGTTCTTCGTTGCGGAACTTTAGAGCAAGTTGGCCCATTTCTCTGTGATCAATATCAATAAGCAAGTTCCAGTTACCATCTTGGGAATGACTCTTTGTGTCAGCAATGAGGTTTGTTTGGAGATTGAATTTGGGAACCAAGCTTCCGCGACGCTTTTTCTTATTGATGGAGAGAGTATTACTCTTTGGTAAAATGGTGTTGGACTTTGGCTCTTTGCAAAACAAGAGAACATTTTCAAAAAGGAACACATGGAGATCTCGTTCATTATCACCATCGATGGAGACAGGCACTTTATCTTGAAGCATAAGGCTGCCATAGTCCTTCCAAGCAAGTTCTTTGCCAGCATCCAAGCGCTTCTTGAGTTCTTCAACAGCTTGCAAGTTTTCGTACTGGCGACGCGTTTCATTGACTTTTTCAGCGACTCTTTTAATAGCTTCTAAGCCATCCTTCAATTCGTGAAAGTAAGCCCAGTTATTATCGGTGCTCTTTACCAACTCATTTACTAAAAGAGGGTATTTACAGATACGTTGCACAGGCTTAATCAGCATGGAAGGAAGTTGGTAAACAGGATTAAGCATATCTGCAAGCTTTAATAAGCGCTGGGTCTCCTGAACAACAAGGTCCTGAGCAGAGTAATAGTTTGCGCAGTAAGGTTCATAAACAGAAAAGGACTCTTCCATTTGAACAAAGAGATGACCAATGCGCTGCTGCTCTGGGGCCTTTTCGGCGGTCTCCTCCAAGTGAACAAGAAACCGGCGTTGAAAGTCAACTAAGGCATTTAGATTACCAAAAAGGTAATGAATGGTATCAGGGGAGACAATCTTCTGAATTTGGAGCTCACGCATGTAGTTCTATATATGGTAAAATGGTCGTGTCAATATAAAAAAAAGAAAAAAAGAAATAATAAAAATTAATATTAATTTAAACAACAATAATGATAATAAATGATAATGAAATGAAATTGTTACCTGAAGAATCTCCATGTCTTGCACATACTTGCGCTCAGTCTCCAATAGCTCTAGTACGACCTTATCCCGTGTGTTTTTAGGTGCATTAGGGTCTGAGTTTCTATTGGAAGAGCGGACTGTAATGAGTCCGCGATCTTCCAATAGCTGTAACAGTTTATTGACAGTGTTGACAACCTGTATTTTAGCGTTAGCACAAAATTATTTATATATTGATTTTTACCAAATTTAAAAAGGGGTGATTGTGATAGGATAAAAAAAGAAAATAGAGTTTCTATTTTATTTTAAATAATAAAAAGATCCTCACCTTTACGAATCCATTGGTATCGTCCTGATAAAGATCTGAAATGGTAAACATATCCTCTTCAGGAAAGTGTAAATCGTTACGACAGGCCACAATAAAATGATATACGTTGGCTTTGCAAGAGTTGGTCATTGTTAGCTTGGGCACTTTGTCTTCACTCAACTTTTTGACAGGATTCAAAGCATTGTATAGTTTACATAATGGGAATCCACGACGGCAAATGAGTGTGAGTTTGGAAAGTGGATCGCAATTGTCAATTTGCTCTTCCGTCACTACCGATTCCAAATACTCTGTCATGCCTTCGACTGCTGTTAAACGGTCCAAAACAGAACGGCATGTGTGATATAATGAGCCCGTTTGTGTGTTTGTTGGCTTGAGTGCCTGAGGTGAAGGCAGAGGTGTATCAGGTGCTGTTGGACCGTACCTTTTGTTCGGATCGGACATGGTATATAAAATGGATATTTATGAGTGTCTTTTGTTTTTGAGAGGGGATATCTTGTATAAAAGGATATATATGAGTGTGAATATATATAAAGAAAAGAAAAAAAAAGAAAAAAGTAAAAGAAAATAAAAAAAAAAAGGATAATAAATATAAATAAAATATAAAATAATAAAAAGAAAGAGAGAAAAGAGATGAAATCAAGGGGGAAATGATTTATAAAAAATAAATAAGCGGTGAAACAAATAATATAAGATTTTTACTATCCTCAGCAATGCATTGTTGATAACAATGAGTTTGTAAGTGAATGGTTAGTTTATAAAACTATAATCTCTTTTTATTATTATAAACAAATACACTTTATTATTTTATTTTGTATATTTTTATTATTCTTATGGATGCCATTCGTGGATGGCTGTTTTGATACTATTCCAATATTGTAACTCAATAGCAAGTTGTTTGGCTTGTTCATAGTCCTTGTTATCAAAAGCTCTGCTTAATCTGTCTACTGTTTCCTGGTATTTTTCTAATATATCATTTTTTTTTGTTTAGGTCTAATTCAATCTAATGTTTACTACGTTTATTACTTACCATCGTTTCTCTCCTTTAAGGGTAAAAGCTCTTTTTCTGTTGTGACTTCATCCAACTCTTCTCGAAACTCCATTACTTCCATTAATAACTCTGGATCGCTAAGTGATTCATCTTCACCAATTTTAATATCCTCCTGTCCTAGTATATAATGAGCACGATCTAAAGGATTCCTCAAGGTGTGGTATGCTTTGTTAATCACCGAGGATTGCAATTGAGCGTATTCATGTTCACGCTATATAAAAATAAATAAATAAATAGAAGCACTTAGTTTCTATTGTTGTTTATATATATACCTTTGGTGCTTGCGAGTAACTATCGGGGTGAGCCTTTTGTTGAAGTACCAAGAATCGACGACGCATTGCTTTCAAGTCAACATTAAAGTTAGGTTGATCTCTACATGTCAAAAGTCCATTATTAGTAATCAATACTTTTCTTGTTATTTTTTTTTTCACTCTATCTCTCTGTTTTTTCCCTATATATCAAAACTTACTTGTGTTCTCCAGCGCCAGCCTGAAGTAGGTCAAAGAAGTTGAGTTCAGCAGGCATAGGCTGAATGACCTTACATACTTTATTTTCACAAAACAGGGCAGTGGGTGTATTCGAGTTTTGACACTGCCAACAAAGTTTGTTTTGACTCATATGCTGACATGGAGAAGTGGTACCGAAAAAACGAGGAGTTGTGCTCCAAGCTGTTTTGGTTACAGGTGGAAGTCTCTTCAATATTAAGGGTCGAAAAATATTCATCATCATAAACAAAAGTATTAAAAAATAATAATAAAAAAGGCACCCCTTTTTTGGAAATAACGTTATTTTTTATTTTTAAATTTTTCATTTCAAAAATGACGTTGACTTATTGAAAACGACTAATCATATCTGCAATTTTATTGGGTGACTTAGAGCGGAGTTCTTTGGAGCTAGTTGGCTGGAGTTGGTTACTTTGGAGAGATTCAAAGCGGCTACGAATCGAGGCAACTTCGGGTGTACGAGGACGATCCTTCACCACGTCCTTGACTTCAAGGTTGGTGATGGAAGCGACTTCAGCATCAGATTCTTCAATATTTATCTTTTCAGCTTTTACTTCTTCTTCTTCTTCTTCTTCATCATGGGTAGCTGCTGGCTCCTCAACGACGACAGATCCTTCCTCAGATTCTGATTTAGATTGGATTTCCTCAGAGACGGAAGTCTCCGTCTTGGTTTCCTCTTCAGTCTTTGACTCTACTTCTCCAGAGGTAGATGTCTCCGTTTCAACTTTGTGCTCTTCTTCCTCAGGAGTAGTGCTACCACCTTCTGATTTATGTGCGTCAGAGAATTCACTGCTTGAGGTACTCTTCTTTTTTATTGTCTTTGACGAAGGAGGAATATTAGAGGAGGTGGCTGGTACTTCCTTTGTAGCCTTTTTAGTAACCTTTTTAACCGTGGTTTTTGGAGTTACTTCCTTTCCTGATGTTTTTGAATGACCGGCGACACGGGACCCGATTGTAGCTTTGGTCTCATTTGTACGCTTAACAGGAGTAGTTGCTGTTGTTGACTGATTTATATATATATATAAATATAAATCAGGGGGTAAAAAAAAAAAAAGTCAGGAGATTTTACGTTTAATCAAAAAAAATTTTTTTTTTGTGTATACCTTTTTAACTGTCGAAGTAGGGGGTGATGCGCGAACAATACGTTTCTTGGTAGTAGTAGCACCATCTGAAGTAGCTTGTTCAGTGGAAGACTTAGCTATACGCGCAGTATGCAAACCGGTTGTTGTAGGCTTTTTAACAACAGGTTTGACATCATTTGATGTTTTTGTTGTTGTTGTTGTTGTTGTTGTTGTCGTTTTTTTGGTAGCCGAATCAGTAGTACGGTGTACAGGACGTCTAGTAGCAGTGGGAGTTTTTTTGGCAGATTCGGGTGTTGTTGCAGTGTCAGCCAACTTCTTTCGTGCACTGGCAGCAGTGGGAGCTGTCAATCTTGAAACTAAAGATCGGGTGGAGGTTGTCTTTTTTTTCGTCTCGGATGGCTTGGTGTCCCCTTCCGACGTTTTCACGGGAGTCTTTTTGGTTAGTAACGCAACGCGAGGCACACGAGCAGGTTTCTTTTCATTATTGGCTTCAGACGTGGGAGCCTTTTGAGCCACCCCTGAACTGGGTCGTGCCAAGCCTCCAGTAGCAGCAGTCTTATTTTTCACAGGTACCTTCTTGTTTACTTCACTTGCTGCACTCTTACGTACAGCTCCGGTCTTGGTGGGAGGACGAATGCTTGTTTTTGGTTTAGTGCTCTTGACAGTTACTTTCTTTTTACTCTCATCGTGTTCCCTGGAAGCACTACCGCTGCTGCTAACATCAGTGACACTAGAGTTTCCAGAAGTTGCATTCTCATCCGTAACATTAGAGTTGTTGGATTCAGATACAGACACTGGTTCTATCAGATCAACAATATTTATTATTAATATTAATATTATTATTATTATTGTTAACAAACGATTTTCTCCCTTCCTCCTTATTTCATTTAAATTTATTATATTACCTGTTAATTGCTCATTATTAGTATCACTTAATTTTGGTTGAGTATCCTCATCTTCCTTTTCAGTAACATTCTCCAAGCTTCTTTCTTCCTCTTGAGCAGGGGCATCATTTACTTTCTCATCCACCTTATTCTCTTTGGTAGCACAAACTTCTTCTAGACTCTCTTCTTTGATTTCCTCTTTTTGAGTCTGTGTTGTTTGCTGCTGCTCACTATCGTCAAGATTAATTTCTGTCATTGTCTCTTCCACGATCTCGTGACTTTCAGGTGCTGTCACTTGAGCCGTGTCATTAACTGACTCGATCTCTTCAGTCTTGATATCAACTGTCGCATTACTTTCCTCAGCAGGTGTTTCTTCCACAGGAACGGATTCCTTATCACCAGATTCAATTACTACTTCAGTTTGAACTTGTGGTGTTTCAAGTTGATCTTCTACAGCACGAGTTTGGTTCTCTTGAGTTTCGTCATCTTCTTGAGAAATGGTGGTAGTCTCTTGAGGAGTTGTGTCTTCTTGAACAGGATCTTGAGAAGGAGCCTCCTTTGGTGCAACCTCTTCAGCAACAATTTCTTGAGGAAGGCAAACTTCTTCTACTTCTTCAGCAGCAGCAATATCACTGTCTTGAGAGATAGGAACTTCTTCAGCTACAATTTCTTGAGGAAGACAAAGTTCTTCTTCTTCTTCTTCTTCTTCAGCAGTAACAGCAGGATCATTGTCAAAATGGACAGTTTCTTGAGGGATAGGAACCTCTTCAGTAGTAATAGCAACGATATCTTCTTTTATGGTAACTACTTCTTCTTCCTCTTGAGGTTCAATAATTTCTTGAGGTTCAAGTTCTTCTGATTGATCTTCAGTAGTTGCAACAGATTCTTTGGTTACAGAAGTATCAATCAAGTCATCATCTTTAGCATATTCATTCTTTTCTTCAGATTCAAGATCTACTGCTTTAGGTGCCTCAATAATAACTGTACTAGTAGCAATGATGGGGGCATCAACTACAGCGGTGTCGATCAAATCCGCGTCATCAGTTTTGATACTGTCTTCTTGCTCTTCCTTCACCAATTCTGAATCTGTGACCTTTGATTCGACATCAGCTGCTGCAGCAATCACTTTTTCGTGTTCTTTCTGTTCAGTTATAGGCTCTGACACCTTCTCTTCCTCCTCCTCTTCTTCTTCAACTGGCTTCTCCTCAGTAACAACCTCTACTTGAGTTTGCTCTTCATTATTAATATTATCGGTTTTATTGCTATTATTATCACTATTGTCCTCTATAACTTGGGTGGCTTCACTGTTTTCCTCTTTTACATCATTAGTTTCCTTAGTAGTCTCTACAACCGGGATATCTTTTGTGACTTGCGTCTCGTTTACATTAGTGTCTGCACTTAGTTCTACATCCACCTTTTCATCGTCGGACTTGGAAGATTCCTTCTCCTCCTTGACACTATCAGTTGCCTCTGTAATATCAGTTTCTTTGACAGCCTGCTCGTTGGTGATATCTGATTGAACAGGGTCGTCGTGTTTGGTATTGACGATTTCTGGAGTCGCGACATTCTCATCATCGTTAGCATCTTTCGTCATGTTATCAACTGTGGTGGTATCATTCTTAATAGTATCGGACTGCATATCATTATGAACAGCATTATCTTGTGTGTTATCATTTATTTCAGAAGGGGTCTCGTTTACTTGAGGGATATCCTGAGATTCAGTAATGGGTTCCTCAGACTTGACAGTTTCTTCGTGATGATCAGCGTGATCGACCGTGGCACTAACAGGTGGTGCTTCAATTCTGGATGTTTCATCGACAGGAATGCTATCGGCGTCGGCAGTGTTGAGATGTGACAAATCAACCTCAGCACTATTGTGCTCAATTACCATAGGTGGCGTTTCATGTTCCTTGTCACCTAAAATATCATGCATTATTTTATTAGTATATGTTTACTTTCTTTTTTTTTTAAAAAAAAATAAAAAAATAAATAGATAAAATTACTTTTTCTAATAGATATATATTTCATTTACCTTCTTCAGTTTGATCAAAGATAATATCAATTTCTCTTTCGGCGCTTGTGACACAATCACTTCCGTGTGTTGCATTGTGAGAGCCGTCAGTACCAAACAAAGCACGGATACTACAACGTAACAATGAATATACACAAACTTTTTATTACTATTATTTTTTTTCTTTTTTTGTGCTAATACCTCTGTGGCTCAACATCTCTAGCCTTATTAGAATCAGTTGGACCCATTAATGTTCTCCAGGCTTGAATAGCATCTTCCTTT
>VCJB01002960.1:10436-31337 GCA_024140155.1 Backusella parvicylindrica | reverse complement strand
AATTTTTTTTTTTTTTTTTTTTTTTTTTTTTTTTTTCAATACTCTCACAAGATAAGCTAACATTTGAAGCCCAATATTTCCATATACAACATGAGCGTGTACGTGATGAAAAACGAATCAAATTGTTTTTCATTATTTTAAAAGTGAATTTTATAGTCAAGAAGATGAAAAGAGAATGTATATCTTGTTGAATTTGAGGAACATCGATAAAGAGAGAAAATTTATTTTTGTATCCCATTTAATTTGATCTGTATGACATGTCTATTTCCCAAGCAAGCAAACAAACAAAAAGAGCCTTATATACACCTATCAGTTCAAAGTGGAGATAATAGAAGAAGTTTATTAGACCAAACTCCTTAGGGTAAAAAACAATAAAGTTGGTAACTTTGTTACATGTAGATCATGAAAAAAGAAAATGGTAGCTTCGATGAGCGTTTCATGAGCGATTGAAAAAACTTCCGAAACCTACGCCAATATTCCCTTGAGACAAGCCATAGTTTAATTTGTTTCGTTTGTTGAATTAATCGTTTAGCCGTGTTTATATCAACTAAATTGTACTCTACTTACCTGTTTTAAAACGTAGTCATTTTGGAAAATCATTGAATGCATTTGGCTTTTAATTTATCAATTTACTAAAAAGAATAGCATGTTTTTATTACATAAAGCGAAATATTTTCAAATTGTATTAAATTAGTTTTTATCACCAAAAGCATATTTATAACTTTTATGCTGAGCATAAAAATATCGTACCATGATGTGTTAACCATTCGTTTTTTTTTTCTTAATTTTTATATTTCCAAATGTATATTTATTTTTAAGTGATTACTTGCATTCAGATATTATTACTTTACAAAATGAACAGTTTATTTGTTTGTATTGTTGCATTTATTTTTACAATCACGGATAACCGGACCAACTCCGAAGATATTAAAAATAGTATATGACGTATATTTTTGAACAATGGAAAACATTTTTCAAAATTGAAAATGAAAAATAAAAATAAAAACAATAAAAATACCATAATTAATTCCTTTTCCTTCTCTTTCATCCTTCTTCCATAATAATGTATTTTCCAACCGATCTTTCATTAGATCATCGTTCACCTCACCATGCTGGCAACCTGACCGCAGAAGAGACTCAAAAGCTAAAGATTATGTGGACACGTCTTTTAGCCTTATTTGAACAAAAAGGTGATACAATCCAAAAAAAGGAAGTTGAAGAAAAGAAATCAAATGGATTGTTTTCAAGTTTTCATAAAAAAAAGAATTCTTCTCAAAATGAAGAAAACCATTTTCTTGGTAAAGTATCTGACCCTCGTTGGGCCCAATTTCCATTAGAAAAAGCGTTGCCGTTGATTCCAGGCGATTTGCTTCATAAATCATTTTGGGGTATGGTATGCACCTCCAATCCCGACGCCACACTACTTCGCTTTTTAAGAGCTCGCAAGTGGGATATTGATCAATCGTTTAATATGCTTACCAATACGTTACGATGGAGATTGGAGATGAGATTAGATGAAATGATTGCATTGGGTGAGACAGGGTTGATACAAACGCTGGAAGCATCAAAGAAGGGACTTGGTGAAAGCTTTAAAAAACAATTGAAATTGAAAATGGTGTCGTTAGGTGGTCCTGATAAAGAGGGAAGAGGAGTTTGGTAAAGAAAAAGACAAACAATTAACAAGAAAAGAAAACATGAAAAACTAATATATGCATGTATTAAATTTTAGTTTTGTAAATGTTCAAGTACATCGTAAAGATAATCAGCCTTTGGAAGTGATGAAGTTATTAACACTTTATATTATGGAAACATCACGCATTATTTGTGATTATCCAATGGATACCGTTTGCATTGTATTTAATTTAGAGAACTTTACTATGTCAAATATGGTAGGAAGTAAAGATGGAAACAAGAGGAAAATGCTTACAATCTTTTTTATAAAGGATTTTGAGGTTGTCAAATTTTTGGTAACATGTTTCCAAGCGTATTATCCAGAAACGCTTGGGCTTTGCTGTGTTCATAAAGCACCTTGGGTTTTTACAACAAGTAAGTTCGTTTAATTAATTAGATTTATATGCACATGTTTCTAAAAAAAACATGTATCCTCAAGTTTGGAATATGATTACCCCTATTCTTGATCCAGTGGTTGCAAGTAAAATCGTTTTCACAAAGACTGTACCCGACCTTCAAAAATACATTGATCCGGAATGTCTACCTATTATCATCACCGGTGATCACAGCAAACCCTCCAAAGATGAACGCACTACATGCCCTCAATTAAAACCAGGACACATCGTAGATGACGTAGAATTGAAGGATTATTGGGATGTAATCAACAATTATGAAAGTGTGACACATCAATGGATACAAGAAAAGGGAAGTAACGACGCATTGGAAAGACTCCAATTGGGTCAGCAATATCGCATTGCTCGTATAAAGGCTGAAAAGATGTTGAGAGGAGAGACTGCTTATCATGGTAAAGGATTGGTCAATATTAATGAAAACGACAGATTAATTTTGGATTACGGCACAACTTCATGGACACCACAAGATATTACAGAATGGGTTTAAAAGTCAGAATTGTTTTGTTTGTTTTTTACGTAGCACTTTTGTCATTCAATTATTCACTTTTTTTTCTTTTTCTTTTTGACATAAATAATAAACAAAGCATATTAAAGAAATAATAAAACAGGAAGTCGAATACACATACGAAATGGAAAAACAAAGTGTAGTTGTAATTCCAGATGAAGAATGTGAAGATGTTGGTGATCTTTGCGATTTCGACTTTGAAACCATTGCATCAGAAGAATTGATCGATCCATTAGATTTTGTTCATCCACACCCAAGTCAAAAAACTGTTCCTGAAACTGAACAAAAAAAGGTTATCAGCCAGGAAAATAGAATAATTGAAATTGATGATTCTAGTCAGGAAAAAGAAGAAGACGAGGAAGAAGGAGAGATTGAGAATCTAGGCGATCTTGAAGACTATTTCCAAAATCAGACAACAAGTTCAATACTTAATGATGACATTGATAATAATAATAATAATAATAACAATAGTGGCCAGTTATATTCAGAAGCTACTTCAAGTAATAACAATCCAGCTATTCCTGATTATAGTCAATTAACAATTAAAGAACTTCAAGTAAATTATTCATGCAAAAGAAAAAAGAGAGAAGGAGTGAGCTCATTATTATATTGTTTTATTCTAAAAGGCTTCAATAGCAAGATATGGATATAAAAACATGAAATCACGAGAAAAAATGGTTTCTATTCTTGAAAGCATTCGAGTCTCTGAAAATCTACAAACACCACAAACAATCTCAACAAGTGACGACAATAATGAAGAAAGACAAATGATCATTCAACACATTAAATCACAAGAAAACGTATGGAAAAAGATATTGAGATATGAGACAGTGAATGTGGATGAAGTTTATCATGGTTTGACATGTAAAAAAAGTAGTGTAAAAGCAGTATTGGATGACTTTGTAAGTTATAACTATAAATAATATTTGATATATATTTATTTTGAATGTTAAAAATAGGCTGCACTAAAGAAACGTCATAGTCGTCTCGACACTAATGCAATATAATTATAACATTTATTCATCGACTAACTGTTTATAAAATACACACGTTTATATATATATCTTAATCACGCACTTGCTGGATTGCATCCAATAACGAATCATCTTCATCATCCTGTAATAAAATAGTATTTTAGTTTTTTTTTTTTTTTTTGTTATACACCTTAACAACAATAATTACCATTTCAAGTGACCAAAGCATAACGCCACCTAATCCTTGTTCCTGAGCATATTCTGTCTTAAGACTTAAAGACTTAGGGTTTTCAAACGTAACAAACTGTCTATTTCTCTTATTAAAAGAAAAGGGAGTCTGCGAGTCATCATCCCAAAAATTATCCCAACCTGATTCACCCAATGCAGAGCCGTCACGTTTCATCGATCTCCATTGGTACTCGCCAGAGTAAGCAGATTTTGCACCAGGGCAAGGATCTTTTTCAAGGGTGTCATAGACATCACCTCTGATCTGCTGACTACGGCGATCAAGGGGTGTTCCTAATCCATCAAATCTCTTGTGTGCTGTTTTGTGCGTATAACCTAACATTTTTTAAAATTATTATAAACCATTAGTACCTATCATCAAATAATGAAAAGGAGAAGTGAATATGACAAACCATAAAAAGGCAAACCCAAAAACAGCAGTTCAGGAGAGATACCAGCCTCCTTCCAATCGTCAATTGCCTTTTCAGCACTAGTCTTTTCACCATACAGTGCAGAGTTGGGCAAGGCTTTGCTACTGTAGATACCACTTAGGTCATAAGCCATGATATAAATACCATCAATGTAGTCATTCCATTCTTCATCGAGTTCTTCAATATTGTCTTGATCTTCGTTCTTAAAGACATTGGTACTCACAGCTGCTGTGATAAGTTTGTGTTCATCTGGGAATTTTTGTTGTAACTGTTCTCTTAATTGTTTGATAAATGACAGGAGGTTTTCTGTATCTTGAGGATGTCTATTTTTAATAATACAAATCAGAAAAATTATCTGGATAATAAAAAAAAAAAGCCTTTTTGTGTTATTTACTTTTCATTACAAGTGACACCAGCAGGATCATTTGGATATTCTATTTTATAATCATTATAAATATACAAAGTATGCACATTATAAATAATATAACTCTTTTTTTTATTTATTTACCCCAATCGAGATTGATACCGTTCAAGTCATAGTCATCTACCATTTCAACCAATTTATCAGCAAATCTTTCACGAGAATCTTCAGTACGTAAGATGCGACTAAAGAAAAGAGAGCCTGTCCATCTATAAAATGATATTAAATGTATCAAATTCGCATTAAATAGATATATGCAAATAATAAATAGTTACCCTCCTACTGCCAAGCTAACACCTTTTCCGTGTTGATGTGCTTCTTTTGTTACTGTTTTTTATTATGTAATCAGTAAATAGACACAGATGTGTTAGGTATGTTACACAAACCTCTTTTTAATTGTTCTTCATCGAATTCAACAAGGTTGCCATCTTCATCAGGCACAGCAAATGCATAGGCGATGTGATCCAATTTACCCCAAGGAATATGTTTTGGTAAATCCTATTGTTATTGATATTAGATTGACATGTCATTTTATGTAATAATAATTATATACAATACCCAGTCAACTACATAGGCAATCAATCGGTGATCACCATAAATGTCTTTTGCTTCAACATAAATCAAAGTCAGCACAAACACCAATAGTAATACTAAATATTTGATCATATTGAATAAGTATTACAATAATTGAATAATAATAAAACAAACAAATGAATTATCATCTCGAATTGATCACCTTTTTATATATAGACATGTAAAAAAAAAAGAGGAGAAGACAACACATGTTGTCTTGTTGTCAATTATCAAAACAAAAAAAATCTGGGGTAAAACAGTTGGTCCTTTTTATTCCGGACCAATCATCAAGCTAATTAAATTAGTCGCTTCTTCAACACTCTTATTCATTTCCCTCTTTTTCTTTCCCCCTTGTCCACATTCTTTTGCTACCCTCTTCCCCCTGTTTTGTTCTTGGAGATATAAAGATGAATCAGGGCAAGGTTTTATTTCGAAACAAACCCCTCCTTTTTAAAACACCACTACATGGACGATACTATTCAACAAAGCCTACCGTTTTAAAACGAGTCGTTCGTGGCACTGGCATTGTTACGCTGGCAACTACACTCACTTTGGGAGTCGGAGGCACCGTCATGTACAACACAAATGATCAGTTTCGTCATGTCATGAATGCCCTGGATCGATGTCGCATTGCTGGTATGGCCGGTACCATGGTAGCACTCGATTACCAAAAGACGCTCACCAAAAACTATCCTACCGAACAAGATTATGAGGATGCCAAAAAGAAGTGTCATTTACGATGTGCTCATCGAGTGCTTGACGCCATTCAACGATTAGGAGGAGTTTATGTTAAGTTGGGACAACACATCTCGGTCATGCAGTACTTGTTGCCACCTGAATGGTGCGTGACCATGTCTATTTTGCAAGATCGCTGTGATCCCACCGAGCCCGAGGCCATTCGAGCCCTGTTTGAGTCTGACTACCTTCCTGTAGACGAACTGTTTGACGAGTTTGAATGGACACCCATGGGTGTGGCATCGCTAGCACAGGTACACAAGGCGCGACTTAAGGGTTCGGATGAATGGGTTGCTGTCAAGTTGCAGCACCCCAATTTGGATGAGTATTGTCAGTTGGATATGGATACTGTATCGTTTATTCTTGAAATTGTGAAGAGAGTATTCCCTGACTTTGGGTTCCAGTGGTTTGCGGATGAGATTAGAGAGAGTATTCCAAAGGAATTGGATTTTGTTCATGAAACAAAGAACTCGAGACGAGTTTATGGTAATTTTGAAAAGGAGATCAGAAATCATAAGACTGCTCTAGTCATTCCTGAGGTTATTTGGGCAAAGCGTAGAATTATGTGCATGGAATGTAAGTATTGTTTTTAAATGGGTATATAGGAGAAGTGGTTGTAGATATTTATAGATATTAATCTATATATGTGTGTATATGTATTTGTGTAGTTATTAATGGTACTCGTGTTGATGATTTGGAGTATATGAAGGAGCATAACATTGATCCCAGAGAGGTTTCAACTGAGTTGACTCGAATTTTCTCTGAAATGATTTATTTACATGGGTAAAGTATAATATAAACTATATTCAAGAATATTAATATATTAATATAAAATATTAATATACTTTTTTTTGTTTCACTCTTCTAGTTTTGTTCACTGTGATCCTCGTAAGTTTTGAAAATTAATATTATGTACACTAACAAAAAACTAAAAGAAAAGAAAAACAATTAATATAGATCCTGGAAATGTATTTATTCGTCCTGCAAAGGATCTCAAACACTCAAAGTATAATTTCGATCTCGTATTGCTGGATCATGGCTTGTATCGTGAATTGACAAATGAGCTTCGTGTAAACTATGCACATTTATGGACCAGTCTTATTAAGGGTGATGAAGAAGGCATCAAGAAATATTCTCTTCGCGTCGGTGGCACTGATGTCTATCAGTTATTTGCATGCATGTTGACGGGTCGTGAATGGGAGAAGATCTCTGAAAGTGACTTGAACTCTATTCGCCACGATGAAGAGGTGGGTCGCATTGCAGAGGGTGCTGTTGAATATCTTGTTGAAGTAGCAGATATTCTTGGTAAACTACCTCGTACGGTTCTGTTATTATTAAAGACAAATGATTTGCTTCGCCATGTGGATGAAAAATTGAACAACAATGAGCCAGGTGTCGTTTCGGATGATCACATCACCTATGTTATTATGGGCAACTACTGTGCAAAGGCTGTATGGTTGGATACCAAGCAATATCTCTTAAACAAAATGCACCTCCTAGGTTTCTCTTTGAATCTCTTCAAGGAATTGCTTAGAGCATGGTGGCAATATACCTCATTGGATTACGCTTTGTGGATCTATCAGCTTACTACTTTTTGGGCGGAAAAAGTTAGGCGTATTACTGTTTAAATAACAAAAAACAAAAATCTTATATTACCTATAGACTCTATTATTATTATTACCTTCCATTGGATTTCATTTTATAAAATAATGAATATATTACTCTCCCTTAAAAGCCATACCTGTGCTCAATTATTATTATTATTATTTACATAACCAATTTAATAAATATACACTTTCATTTATTTCATTTTGAAATATCTCTTTCCCGCTCTTTTTTTTTTTTAGAAAAAAAATTATTACAGGATTATATGCAAATGATCAGCTGTTATAAATACATTGCTTAATTCAAGACTATGTTCTTGACTTTAAACTTATGAAAAAGTCGTGCTAATTCACAAATTTAGTCTGTCGTTTTTTTTTCTCCATAAAAGCAATAGACTTGCTTTAAGATCTTTATTATTTAAAACTGCGTTGGTTAGAATTTGATAACACGATAATAAAAATAATAAAAAAAACGACACAAATGCAAAACTATGCTTTAAAAAATGGTATTTTCAATAGTCTACTCATTAGCTCTTCCTAAATATTTATGCGCATTATTAAAATGGGAAAAAAGACTACACAGAAACACATTTAACCGTTTTTATAGCCGCTAATAATTGACACTTTAACGTAGGATGCATTGATAGCACGATGAACTCCTTGGTTGCTTTTGTAAAAACCATTTTCATAAATATATATGTAATTTGTCATTATTAACCATCTCTTGATTCCCTCCTTTTTCGTAAAAACATATATATCAGGTTCTACTAAAAGTCATTGTTCTTCGCACTAAAATATTAGGAGAACATCTTTGATTATAAAATATTTATAAAAGTAAACTAAATTAGTTTTCCTTGGATCCAAATGCTATACTTAATAGCTGCTCTGCTAAGTTATTCTACTACTATATCAGTAGAAGAGTTCACTGTAATAATCTTCTGCTTTTACTAAACAAGCAATACGAATCGAGTATATGTCACTATAAAAAAAATTAGTCAAGTATGAATTAAAGATATAGAACTTAAATACTACACGTTTTTGCATCGATTATAATATACAATACTAATAACGCAAGAAGGCTGGATTAATGCATAAAAACAAGTGAAGGATATAAATGATCGCTGAGTGCAAAAACTAGTGCTCTCTTTTAAACAAGCCACACACAAGTAAACATGACGTAACACATCCATTTGTTTTGTTTTTTTTTTCTAACTACTGCTGTTTGCTGCGTCGCCTTTTCATTTCACTTTATTTTTCTTTTTTCTTTTTAAACCTGTGAAAAAGATGGCTGAAGATTTTGCTAAAGCCAATCAATTTCAATATGCAGCTACTTCTAGTTTAGTTCTACAAGCCAATCGCAAAGGCTTGCCACGTCGTGACCAGGAGCCCACTGGTGAACCAGAGACGCTTTGGGGAAAAATCGATCCCAAAGCATTCGGTTCGCGTGTAGAACGAGAAACACCCAAAGATATTGAGGAGAAGAAAAAGAAGGCAGCAGCAAAACGCTCAGACGAAAATGTAGAAAGACGTCGTAAAAAAAAGGAAGAAAACGCTCTCAGTAAAGCTTATGGTTATTCTTCTGTCCTGTCAGCAACAGAAGATTGGGAGGGTTTAAGCTATCGTCCTCGCACCAAAGAAACACGAGAAGCGTATGAGCATATTCTTTCTTTTGTCTATCAGCATTTGGGCGATCAGGAACGTGATGTCATTCGAAGTGCAGCAGATGACGTCTTGGAGACTTTAAAGACAGACACGCTCAAAGACTTTGATAAAAAGAAGGCCATTGAGGCTGTTATTGGCAATATCAAATCTGAAAATTTTGCTCAGCTTGTCAACTTGTCGAAAAAGATCACCGACTATGCCGGAGACGGCGAAGCTATGGATGTCGACAATGGTGAAGGCAATGGCGAAATTGACGATGAAGTTGGTGTAGCCGTAGTCTTTGATGATGAAGACGATGAGGAAGAGGAGGACGATCAATTTGAAATGAAAGAAGATGAAGAGGACGAGGAGGAAGAGGATGATGGTCTCAGAGCGCGAGTTGTTGCAGAAGATGAGGAAGCACAGCAAGAATCTGATGAAGAGGATGGCTTCAAGACTGTCTTGCCTGGAGAGTCAAAGAAGAAGAAGTCTGCCAAGCAGAGTGCAGATAGCATCTTTCCTCACGATATTGATGCTTTTTGGCTTCAACGTCAGATTGCTACACATTATCCTGATCCTCACACAGCTCAAGAGAAGACAGTGGAAGCCTTCAACATTTTGGGCTCTGAATCTATCAATATCCGTGATTGTGAAAACGAGCTGATGGGATTGTTTGATTATGATAAATTCGATTTGGTTCGCATCTTGACAAAGAATCGAGATCTTATTTATTGGTGTACTCGTCTTGCTCGTGTTGATGGTGATGAAAGAGTCGCGCTCGAAGCTGAAATGCAAAACAAGAACTTGGGTTGGATCTTGAGAAGTTTGAGTGGTGATCGTCAACGTCGTGGTGAAGCTCTTGAAAGAAAGGGTGTTGTAGATACAGCGATGGAGATTGAAGATGAGACAGCTGGACGCAGCCGTGGACAGCTACCAACTACAGTAACAATCACTCCTGGTACTACTGTAGCTCCTCGTCAAATGTTAGATCTTGATTCTTTGATCTTCCAGCAAGGTTCTCACCTTATGTCTAACAAAAAGGTCAAGCTCCCCGATGGTTCTTTCAAGCGTACAAAGAAGGGTTATGAGGAGATTCACGTTCCTGCTCCTAAGCCTGTTTCTTTTGCTACTGGAGAAAAGTTGGTTCCTGTCGCTGATCTTCCTGAATGGTCCCAGGAGGCGTTTGGTACTTCAAAGAGTTTGAATCGCGTTCAGAGTAGAGTCTACCCTACTGCTTTTGGAAGTGATGAAAATCTCTTGCTTTGTGCTCCAACTGGTGCTGGTAAGACTAATGTTGCGATGTTGACTATTTTACATGAAATGGGCAAGTATCGTGATCCAGAGACTGGTATAATCGACTTGGATGCTTTCAAAATTGTTTATATTGCTCCTATGAAGGCCTTGGTCGCTGAAATGGTGGGTAACTTCAGTTCTCGCCTCAAGTCTTATGGTATGAATGTTGCTGAATTGACTGGTGATCGTCAGTTAACGAAGCAGCAGATTGCAGAAACCCAGATCATTGTAACAACACCTGAGAAGTGGGATGTTATCACTCGTAAAGCAACAGACCGTAGTTATACTTCTCTAGTGCGCTTGATTATTATTGATGAAATTCACTTGTTGCATGATGATCGTGGTCCTGTTTTAGAAAGTATTATTTCTCGTACTATCCGAAATATGGAACAGACACAGGAGCTGGTTCGTCTTGTGGGTCTTTCTGCTACTTTGCCTAACTTTGCTGATGTGGCTGCCTTTTTGCGTGTGGATTCTAAGACTGGTCTTTTCCACTTTGATAGTTCTTATCGTCCTTGTCCATTGAAGCAGCAATTTATCGGTGTGACGGAGAAAAAGGCTATCAAACGCTTCCAGACGATGAATGAAGTTTGTTATGAGAAGGTGATTGAGCAACTGGATCAAAAGGAAGAAAATCAGGTACTCGTTTTTACCCATTCTCGTAAGGAAACTGCAAAGACTGCAAAGACTCTCCGTGACATGGCTTTGGATAAAGATACCATCACTCGCTTCTTGAAACAAGACTCTGCAAGTCGCGAAATCTTACAATCTGAAGCTGCAACCGTGAAGGATGCCAACTTGCAAGAACTTTTACCATATGGTTTTGCTATTCATCATGCTGGTATGACTCGTGCTGATCGTACCTTGGTAGAAGATCTGTTTGCTGATGGTCACATTAAGGTGCTTTGCTCTACTGCTACTCTTGCTTGGGGTGTGAACTTGCCTGCTCACGCTGTCATTATCAAGGGTACTCAGATTTATTCTCCTGAGAAGGGACGCTGGGTTGAACTGTCTCCTCAAGATGTATTGCAAATGTTGGGTCGTGCTGGTCGTCCTCAATATGATACCTATGGTGAGGGTATTATCATTACAGCTCACTCTGAACTGCAGTACTATCTATCTTTGCTGAATACACAATTACCCATTGAGTCTCAGTTTATTTCCAGATTGGCAGATAATCTTAACGCAGAAATTGTTTTGGGAACTATCAGAAACCGTGATGAAGCTGTCCAGTGGTTAGGTTATACTTACCTTTATGTGCGTATGCTTCGCAACCCTAGTCTCTACAGCGTATCTCAGGATGATATTGATGATGATCCTCACTTGGAACAGAAGCGTGTTGACTTGATCCACTCTGCTGCTACCTTACTGGATAAGTGCAATCTAGTCAAGTATGATAAGAAGTCTGGTCGCTTCCAAGTCACCGAGTTGGGTCGTATTGCTTCTCACTTTTATGTCTCACATCACTCCATGTCAACGTATAATCAACATTTGCGTCCTATGATGAGTGAGATTGAACTCTTCAGAGTATTTGCTCTCTCTGATGAATTCAAGTACATTCCTGTACGTGAGGAAGAAAAGATGGAGTTGCAGAAACTGTTGGAGCGTGTGCCTGTGCCTATCAAGGAAAGCATTGAGGAACCTACTGCCAAGATCAATGTGCTCTTACAGGCTTATATCTCTCAGCTCAAGTTGGATGGTTTTGCTTTGGTATCTGATATGGTGTATGTTACTCAAAGTGCTGGTCGTATCCTTCGTGCTGTCTTTGAAATCTGTTTGAAGCGTGGTTGGGCCCAGTTAACCAAGAAAGCTTTGAATTTGTGTAAGATGGTTGAGAAGCGTATGTGGTTACCTATGTCTCCTTTGCGTCAGTTTAAGGCAATGCCTCAAGATATTGTCCGTCGCCTTGAACGTAAGGAGTTCCCTTGGGAGCGCTACTTTGACTTGAATCCTCAAGAGTTAGGTGAACTTATTGGTCAACCTAAAGCTGGTCGTACTCTCCACAAATATGTGCATCAATTCCCCAAGTTGGATCTTCAGGCTCATGTTCAACCTGTGACCCGCTCTTTGCTCAAGGTGGAATTGACTATTACACCCGATTTCCAGTGGGATGAAAAAGTGCATGGCTTGGCCGAGGCTTTCTGGATTCTTGTTGAAGATGTTGATGGTGAGCATATCCTTCATCATGATTACTTTGTCCTGAAGCAGCGTTATGCAGAAGAAGAGCATCTTGTATCCTTTACTGTTCCACTTCATGAGCCATTACCTCCAAACTACTATGTTACTGTGGTTGCTGACCGGTGGTTGCATTGTGAAACCAAGTTGCCTGTGTCTTTCAAACATCTCATCCTTCCTGAGAAGTACACACCTCCCACCGATCTTCATGATCTTCAGCCTCTTCCTGTTAGTGCTTTGGGTAACCTTGAGTATGAGAAATTGTATTCTGCATGGATCAATCATTTCAATCCTGTTCAGACTCAAGTTTTCAATGCCCTTTATACTACCGATGATAATGCTTTTATTGGTGCACCTACTGGTTCTGGTAAGACCGTCTGTGCCGAGTTTGCTTTGCTTCATTTGTGGAATCAGCCCAAGGATTCTAGAGCTGTTTATGTAGCACCTTTCCAAGAACTTGTAGACCAACGTGTTGCTGACTGGCGCGAGAAGTTCTCCAATTTGGATAAGGAAGTTGTTGCCTTGACTGGTGAAACTAGTGCAGATTTGAAGTTATTAGAACGTGGCCATGTTATTTGTTGTACACCTACTCAATGGGATGTTATCTCTCGTCGCTGGAAACAGAGAAAGAACGTCCAGAATGTGGATCTGTTTATTGCTGATGAAATTCATATGATTGGTGGTGACATTGGACCTACTTATGAAGTTATTGTTTCTCGTATGCGTTACATGGCTTCTCAAATCCAGAAACCTATTCGTATTGTTGCTTTGAGTACTTCTTTGGCAAATGCTCGTGACTTGGGTGAATGGATTGGTGCCACTTCTCATTCTGTTTTCAACTTCCAACCTTCAGTGCGTCCTGTTCCTCTTGAAATTCACATCCAGAGTTACAATGTTCCTCACTTTGCTTCCTTGATGATTGCAATGGCTAAGCCTACCTATCTTGCCATCACTGCTCATGCTGACAACAAACCTTCTATTGTGTTTGTTCCTTCAAGAAAGCAATGCAAGCTTACTGCTATTGATTTGATCACTTATTGTATTGCTGATGATAAACCTCACCAATTCCTTCACTGCAAGTTGGAGGAGATCCAGTCTTTGTTGGACCGTGTTCAGGATAGATCACTCTTGGAGAGTCTTCAACATGGTATTGGTTTCTATCATGAAGCTTTATCCAAATCTGATAAGCGTATTGTTGAACAGTTGTATGAGTCTAATGCTATCCAGGTGTTGATTGCTTCTCGTGATACTTGTTGGGGTCTTTCTTTACGTGCTCACATGGTGGTAGTTATGGGTACTCAATACTTTGAAGGCAAGGAACATCGCTATGCCGACTATCCTATCACTGATGTCTTACAGATGATTGGCCGTGCATGTAGACCCTTGGAGGATGACACTGGTAAATGTGTGTTGATGTGTCAGTTTAACAAGAAGGAGTTTTACAAGAAGTTCTTGTATGAGGCACTTCCAGTTGAATCCCATTTGGATCAGTTGTTACATGATCACTTCAATGCTGAAGTTGTTACCAGAACCATTGAAAACAAGCAAGATGCCGTTGATTATTTGACTTGGACCTTCCTCTACCGTCGTATGGCTCACAATCCAAATTACTATGGTCTCCAAGGTACTTCTCACCGTCACTTGTCTGATCATCTCTCTGAATTGGTTGAAAGCACATTGAATGATTTGGAGGAAACCAAGTGTATCACTATTGAAGATGAAATGGATTTGAGTCCTTTGAACTTGGGTATGATTGCTGCTTACTACAATATCAACTATACAACTGTAGATATGTTCAGTGTCAGTTTGAAGAACACTACCAAGTTGCGTGGCCTCTTAGAAATTGTCTCTTCTGCTACTGAATTTGACAATATTCCTATCCGCCATCATGAAGAAGCTCTTCTCCAGCGTATCTATGATCGTGTTCCTGTCAAGTTGGCTCAGCCCAAGTTCAACACACCCAGAATCAAGACAAATGTTCTCTTGCAAGCACATTTCTCTCGTGTGCAGTTGCCTCCTGATCTCCAATCTGACCAGACCTTGATCTTGGATCGTATTGTTCCTCTTCTTCAGGCATGTGTGGATGTTATTTCTTCAAATGGTTGGTTATCACCTGCATTAGCTACTATGGAATTATCACAAATGTCTGTCCAGGCCATGTGGGACCGTGATTCACCTTTGAAACAGGTTCCTTACTTCACATCCGATATTATCAAGCGTTGTGAGGCAAATGAAGCCGACTCTGTATTTGACATCATGGAATTGGAAGATGATGTTCGTAATGATTGTCTCCGCTTGGAACCTAGAAAGATGGCCGAAGTTGCTCGATTCGTGAACAGATACCCTAATGTCGAGGTTGGTTTTGATATTGCCGATGAGAATGATATCTCTGCTGGTGCTCTTGTCCGTGTTGTTGTTCAATTAGAACGTGAAATAGATGAAGGTGAACAAGTTGGTCCAGTTATTGCACCATATTATCCCAAGAAGAAGGATGAAGGCTGGTGGGTTATTATTGGCGATCCTGAAGAGAAGACACTATTGGCAATCAAGCGTGTCACCTTGGAGCGTAAACTTAATGTTAAATTGGATTTCACTGCACCCAAGCAAGGTCAACATACTTTAAAACTCTACTTAATGGCTGATAGTTACAATGGCTGTGATCAAGAATTAGATATGGAGTTACAGGTTGCTGAAGGTGAAGAGAGCGATGAGGATGAGTCTATGGACGAGGATAGTGATTAAATTAAAATTGTTGTATATTCATTGTTATAAATAAAATATAAAATAAATGATCTTTTTTTAAAATGTGATCCAAAAGACTTTGTTCTTGGTTTAGATTATAATAAAAAAAAAAGGAAATAAAAAGATTTTGGCACTTAGAGAAATTTTGATTGCAACAAAGCATATAATTAAGAGTTATCGTGCTTTTTCTATGTACTTCTATAGTATTGAGCCCTATTCTTGGCATTATATTTCGCATGTTCACGTCTTTGATCCATTTTTAATTATTTTTAAAATCCGATTTCATGTTCTTTTTGAACTCAAAAACTTTTTTGTTTTTGTTTTTCCCTTTCTTATTTATTCGAAATAACAAGACATAAAATGGACGCCGAACAAATTCGTGAAGGAGTGAAATGCATGCAACAAGGAGACAAAGCGTAAAGTATTTTGCCATTCTCTTCTATTGCCATTTGACTTAGTTTATTATGTTAGCTCGTCAAAAGGCCTATTTCGAAAGCCTGACTGGGACTTGGCATCCGGTTATTATAACCAAGCAGGTTAGAAGCTAGATAAAACAAAGATGAAAGATCATTGCTAACATTTTAAGTTATTAGCAACTGCCTTTAAAATAGCAAAGTCTTACGACCAAGCAGTCCAAGCCTATGCAAAGGCTTCCGAGGCTTACTTCAAAGCCGAAAAGTAAGCAAAAGCAGTGCCACCTATTTTGAAAATAAGTCTTATTGATTCATTTGCTTTTAGCACACATTTGGCAGGAAAAGCTACCGAAAGCGCCGCATTTATTTTAGCACAAAACCTAAACAATCCTCAGAGAGCTGCTGAAGCTTATCAACGTGCCAGTAATTTCTTTATGACACAAGGTAAATATTATTTAAATGTTTAAAAATAGAATTTTTAAACGTTAAACTGTTTCTTGTAGGTAGTACGGACCGTGCCGCTGAACAGTTACAAAAGGCCGGAAGGTAATAATAATACTAAAAATAAAATGATGTATTACTAAATAATGAAATCATATTTAGAGCGCTTGAGAACACCGATGTTAATGCAGCCTTCGATATGTACAATAAGGCATGTCTCATTTATGAACAAGAAGACAAGGCAAGATCTGCAACTGAAATCTATAAAAAGGCAACTGCTTTACTTGTTCGTAATAAGAGGTAAGAAACAGAATATGGGTTGAATAGAAAGGATGTTGACCTTCTTTTAAAAAAAAGATATGACAAGGCACTTGATATGCTTAAGCGCCAGGCAGCTGCATTTCAAAAATTCACCAGTCGTTCACACTTGTATAAAACCAATCTCAGTCTTTTAATTGTTTTGTTTGCTATTGGAGATGAAGTAGAGGCTGGTAAACAGTTTTCTAATATGTGCGGGTAAATAATGACAAAAATGAATGAAAAGGAGAGGCAATTTTAAATTTATTTAACTCTTTTTTTTTGCAGAAACGATCCAGGATTTGCACAAAGTACGGAGGCAGAATTGGGTGATAATTTCCTTAGAGCTTATGAGCAAAGAGACCAAGAATTAATGGAAAATACGGCCAGAGATCAGCATATTACATTCTTGGATAATGATATTGCAAGACTTGCTCGTACATTAACAGTGCCTGGTGAGGTGTTGAGCAGTGTTAGACCACCACAAAGAGGGGAAATGGAGAATAAAGCACTTCAATATAATAATATGGGTTACAATAATAATCAGTCTTATCAGCAACCACCACCACAACAACCTTCTTACAATTCGCCTCCTCCACCTCCACCAAGCAATCACTACCAACAGCCTGAAAATAAGGGTTATTCTAGTTATCAGTATGAAGATGATGATGAAGACTCTGGTCTTCGCTAAATGAAATAAAAACATGGTCACACACATTCAATTTTACCAATTAAAAATATAATTAAACGTGATTATTTGAGTTCATCATCATTTCTCTCTTCTTTTTCCTTTTTTCTGTTTTTGTTGTTTTTGTTTTTTGTTTTTTCCATTATTATTATTAGTTTGTTTTTTATATCTTTAAACGGTCATTCCTCTTTTGCTTTATAAACATATACCAAATGAATAATGCCAGTACAACGATAGCAACAAAAGATAAGTCGTACTTATTTAGTGCACAGTCAAACTACTTTCAGTCAGACCCTTCAATAGCAGCCAAAAGTCATGAAAGCGCACCAAATGCCGTCCCTGTTCTGTTAACGTGTTCAAAGACAACAAGAACAACAATTGGTCGAGGTCATGATGCAACGGTAAAGATTGGTAAAGCAAATAAACGTGTTTCTAGGGAACATGTAGTCATTGAGCATAAACCTCCTCATGGTTACGAAATGACGGTGCTATCACCTAATGGCGCACTTATCGATCATATTGTGTTTGTGGAGGGTGAACATGTTCCATTAAAGGAAGGCACCATGATTGAAATACTTGGTACTCGATTGGTATTTAAAGGAACTAAAGAAGACGATGACGATGATCTAATGGATGTAGAGGGAGGAAAGGAAACGATAGAAAAGGAGGAAGAGCACATAAAAGACGTTGTTGTGAATGATAAAGGCAATGACAATAACAAATATAAAAAGAAAGCACCGGAGATGTCAAAAAAGCTGATAGAAAAAGAAGAAGACGAAGAAAATGCAAATAACAAGATGGATGATAAAGAAAAGAAAGAGGAAGCAAAGCAAGTAGTGAAGAAAGAAGAAGGTGTGGATAGTGGAGATATACCAATAGAGAATTTGAAGGTACCTACAAAAGGTACTCGTAACAAGAAACCTAAAAAACTGGAAGACGAAATCATTAAAGTGCTTGGTAAGGAAAAAGAGAGTGGGAGAGAAGGGGAAAGAGAAGGCCGTTTTTTTTTTTTTACTTTTTTTTTTATTATTGAACATCTCAGTTTCACTCATACTAGATATCTAGTATATACGCGAAAGTCAACCATGTCATGTAAAGACATCCTACATCGACTGGAAGGCGAGTTACTGGAGAATGTATCCAAAGTGTTGACCAGTTCACCAGGTATTGGATGCATCAAAAGATTAGGCAAGACGGCGGATGGCTCACCTAAAGAGGATCTTTACTACTATAAACCTGATCTTGATACAGACTTGGAAAGAAAGAAAAAATACTCCAATGTTGGGAGAAGTGCAAGGAAGTGCACAATGAAAGATACACAGTACTTCTTTAGGGTAAAAATCTAGACTTTCTCTATCTTTTTCTCTGTTTTTTCTCTATTGTCAATGACTAAAAATACATTATTTTTATTTCAGATTCCGCCAAAATTACCACACCGACCTAAAGCAAATAGTCAAAAGAGGAAATCGAATAATGCAACACCTCTAAAGAAATCTGAAGAAATCTCAGACGAAGACGATAGCGATGATATAAAGTCAAATAGCAGTGGTGACGTGAGCGACATGGAAGTTTATGAGCTATTCAAAGATGTACAATAATACCATTATCATTCATTGCTTTATTTTCATTTTCCTTTTTTTTTACACATATTACATTACATTCTCTTTCTTCATTATAAGGATTATATTCACCCTTTTTCTTTTTTGAATTGATATTAAAGTTGTCTTATTATTATCACTATACATTTATCAAGATGAGATAATAGTAGTAACATCCATTCAATTGTATTTTTTCTCTGTATATAAAAACTTACTTGTGGGATCAGGAATGAGTTGTTGTACTGTGGGCATGAATGTGACGAAAGCATTATAATCAAATTCAATTCATACTTGTTTGGAGAGGCTATCTTACATTTTAGAAAAGCTTTATGGTATTTTGCTGCACAGAATATGACATGCATATATACTAATCTTTTGATAACTTCCAACTTCATTATGGACCCGAGTAACTCGATCATTGACTTGGGAATATTTTTATTGGCCATGCAATTCTTTGTAACGCACGACATTTAATCAAGCTCAGACAAAAAAAGGTGATAGAGGAGAAAATAAGCGAATTTATATTCATTTTTTTTGTTCCATAGCGAATTAAACAAAGTAATTGGATCAAGCCAAGTAATCCAATGTCATTTTCATTTATTTACAAGATGTGTTGTTAAATTCTTTGCTGTTTTCAATGTGTAACAATTGTGGTTACATGTGAGGCGAATTTATACACTATTTTTGGGCAAGGAGGCTGGTACATTTTTTTTTACAAGTCTTTGTTCATAATGTCCATCAGTAGTTATCAGCCTGCTGTATGGCGTTATATAGTATTTGAGAATAGAAAAGTATTGTTCTACATGGATTATTCCATTTTTTACAAAATACGAATAATCAAATGTAAATATATATGGCTTTAACAGATCTTTCGGTAGAGGAAAATATAAAATGGTTTTTGATCAATATTGAAGTCAACAAAAGATGGCTACAATTATAAATCTTCTCTTTAACTTGAACATGCAACGTGTATAAAGTGGATAATTGCAGTCATAATCATCCAAGCTTAGTCAATGTTGGATCTGATTGATATAATTTAAGTGACTCGATAGATTAAGATAATAGTTGCTGTTGTACGCGGTTCACAGGTATCCTTGGCGACTTTCCAGCGAGAACTGGGAGATCAAAGCACTTTTTGTTGGCGAATCTCTTTTAAGCATTTTCCCAGTTTTTACTATTATTCTCTGGTTGATTCAATGGTGATTGACGATTTAATATGACTGTATACTGTTGATAGATACCAATTCCTCTGGATAATAATAATTCTATAGTAATATTAGAAAGAAAAAGGAATTAAAATCGTATTATAAACCATAAAATTTTTTATTTAAAGTTTAAGCAGCATTAATTAAGTTAACATATATGATATGGTAGCATGTGCTTTATTTCTACATTTATGGTTTAATAAAATTTAATGGTTTCTTTTTAATTATTTAAAGATCTTCTGTAGCAAGCAACTCACTTTTCATTATACAAACTAAAATTATGCTGGATATTATATACAGATGAGAGAAAACTCAAGCTTATTTGAAGAAGCAGCATTTTCCCATCAAGTCAAACATATGTATTTCATGTTATGGTCTTCCTAATTTGGTTGACTGTGAAATGATTGTTTTCTTTTCTGTTGGACAATGTTTTCCTAAAAGTGCACAGCCTTTTCCGAAAATAGCGTATAACACTTTTTTATATAGTAGAGAAAAGATTAAAATACTTTTATATTCTTTTTCCTTCTTTCACAAAATCACCTTTTTTTTTTTGAAGAAAAAAAATATGCTCTTAATAAGACAAAACAAAGCTAAAAAAGAGACAGACCAGGTATAATTTATGCTTTTTTCGATAAGAGATAGACGAAATTAAAATTTAATATAGCCAAGGCGCTCGACTTGGAAATCTGTTCGTATAAAAAGTAACAACACTATTCATGTAATGTTAATTATGATAACATGACGACACATAATATTATATTAAATTAAATACAGCTTATTCACTGCACGCCATCGTCATCAAACGAGCAGAAGCCTGTACATCCACTTGATAGATTATCATTAAGCACAGAGGATA
>VCJB01002956.1:38108-50590 GCA_024140155.1 Backusella parvicylindrica | reverse complement strand
TTTTTTTTTTTTTTTTTTTTTTTTGTAGGCAAAATAAATAATGTAAGAGAAGACGTAAATATATAGCTCGATTTCAAATAAGGTTTTTATGGTAAGACTTTATTTAGAGTTAAAATATAAACTATTCCCATGGCGACCGTAATACTATCAACATCAATAACAATTAGCAGAAGTAATGGCATATTATGCTTTTGGGCAACAAAAAATTACAGAACCTATTTATCCATTTATGGAAAAAAGTATCCATTACAATGTGATGGGAAACATATAGTTTGGTGTGGGGAAAAGTGGTTTTAATTACCGCAAATAGTATAAAAATCAATACGAAAGTTTTAATCTTTTTTTCAATTCTTTCTTATTTTTTTTTTTAAAATAAAGATGACCAATCAAAAAGACCCAAATGCACAAAAAGCACATGAAAGATTACAGCAAATAAAGCAGCAGTTGAATTTAACTCCGTCTGATATGTCTCTTCAGGCACCAAAAGATATGGCAAATGAAAGAGCTTCTGCTTCTTTTGATATCACTGCACTTTCTCATTTTTGGATGGGAGGAGAAGATAAATATAAGCGCCGAGTAAGTTTTCATTACATGAGAAGGTTAACCAGGTCTTATTTTTTAACACCCCCCTTTTATTTTTATCAAAAAAAAAATTAGCAAGAAGCATATGATATTATTAAAAATGATCCAGAACTTGTAGTTCAATCACCTCGAAATATTCTTGATCTTCCTAGAGAAGAATTTAGGGAATTGTAAGATACAATATATATATATATATATATGTGTATATTCAACAGTTGAGGTTTTCTAATTCGTTTTCTTTTTTTTTATAAAAGTACCATGGGTCAGCTTCATCGTCTTGCTAATATTTATAGCGAAAAGCAGGACAAGGATTTATTAATGGAACTTGGAAGAGCCGTCCAAATGTATTCTGAAAGTTTTGCATTACGTGCTGGTGTTCACGATGCTCTTTTCCGTAACGTGATTAACATGCTGGGTAATAAGGAACAACAACAGCAATGGTCTAAAAACATTGATGAATATCGTATCCTTGGTTGTTTTGCCATGGTAAGACCAAGAATAATCCAAATAATTAAGAAGAAATCTATTTATATTATATACTTTTATTGACCAATGTATATAGACTGAATTTGGTCACAGTTCGGCATTGCGTGACATTGAAACCCGAGCAACATACGATATTGCAACTGACGAGTTTATTATTGACTCCCCGACCATCACCTCAACTAAATGGTGGATTGGTATGGCAGGACAGACAGCCACTCATACAGTTGCCATTTGCCAAACTTATATCGACAATAAAAACGTTGGACTCAACTGGTTTGTGGTTCAACTACGTGACACTGTTACAGGTAAGTTGATGCCGGGCATCCAAGCTGGTGATGTTGGTGCAAAGGCTGGACATAATGGTGTCGATAATGGATGGATTCAGTTCCGTCAAAAGCGTATACCTAGAACAAACATGTTAATGAAATGGGTTACCATGAGTAGACAGGGTGATTTTGAGCCAGCTCCAAACCCTGCTGTTATGTATGCCACTTTAATCCCTGAACGTATCCAACTCGTTTACCTTACTTTGACGTTGGTTACACAAGCACTTACCATTGCAACTCGTTATGGCGTTGTTCGTCGACAGGGCAATAAAAACCAACAGATTATGGATTATCAATCGCATTATGTTAAGTTACTCCCTGCAATTTCGTTTATGTATATTGTTCAGAGCTCATTTAGTACCTTGGATGAACAATTCGCAGTATTGACTGCTGGTGGCGAAATGGATCCTATCACTTACCTCAATCATATGGGTGATATGCATTCTATCTCTGCCTCTCTCAAGGGTCTTTCAGGAAGTTACTCTACCGAAATTTTGGAGATCTGTAGACGTTGCTGTGGTGGTCATGCTTACTCTGCTTATAATGGATTGAGTGGCATTATTGGTGATTGGGGTGTTATCACCACTGGTGGTGGTGATAACGTTGTCTTGTTACAACAGTGTACACGTTATTTGCTTCACCTTTTAAATCAAAAATTGGAATATGATGATTTTCCTGAGCTCAAGTATAAGAGTTCAACTGATTATATTCGGAAAGCAAAGGACTATCTTGGTAAATCTGTTTGGACAGTGACAAAGTTGGAAGATGCCATTAAGGATTTAAGTCTTATAGAAGAAGCTCTTTATACCATCTTAATTAAACGAGTACGTATAATTTACAAATATATAATAGGCATGCATAAGATATACTAACTTCTGTTATTTATTTGTTTTCTTCTTACTGAAAATAGCTTAATGCTCTCCAGCAAGCTCTTAACGCTGGATCCAAGCATGAAGATCTTTTATTGGAATCTGTAAGAGTAGCCGAACTTCATTGTGCTGCCTTCTTATTTGCAGATAATGCTCGTAAATTCTCCAATGTGACAACCAGTGGTAGCGTTGGTGTTATCATGCGTAAGATGACCGAACTTTTTGGTCTCCATGTACTTCGTACCTTTGGCGATCAAGGCTATTTGGAAGGTTATCTCACCCCTCAACACTTAAAGGACATTGAGAAACTTTACTGCGAGGTAGGCTTATTTTTATTTTAAGGAAATTTGAGTTGCTAAATTACTGTCATAGATATGTAAGGGCATGAGAAAGGATGTTATTGGTCTTACCGATGGTTTTGGTTTACCTGACTTTATACTTAAATCTCCAATCGCCAAATATGATGGTAACATCTATGGAGGTAAGATCAGCTATTAAATAATTGTGATTTTTTTTATATAATTGACACATATTAATCAATGTTATTATTTTCATGATAGCTTACTTTGATACCGTACTTCAAGCACCTGGTAGTCACGAGGTACCACACTATCATGAAAAGTATATTAAACCATTGACCGAACGCTTTGGTAAATAAGCAGAGCATAATATAAACATGTCGGTTATCCCTTTTATATACATTTATTTTTTAAACCACTAAATAAAAAAATAAGCTATATAAATTTAATATGATAAATACATTATTACATAATATGTCGGTGATTTTTCTTGTATTTTACAGTTAACCCCTTAATTATTAACATTCTTTTGATACAGCATTCTTCAATATTTGGTTTATTTTATCAATTCTATTTGTTTATTATTATTTTTAGTATTTCTTTAACCCAATTATTGCTATTTAGTAATGTTAGAATCTTTAGCAAGCGCAATATTAAATAGGTTTTTAGGTGATTATGTTTCTAATTTGAATTACGAACAGCTCAAGATTGGGATTTGGAGCGGTATGGAACAGTTAATATATTCGAATTAAATAAAGTATTGCATATTTATTTTATTTTTATTAATGATAAAAGGAGAGCTAAAGCTCAAAAACCTGAAACTTCGTAACGATGCACTTGATAGACTTAAACTTCCATTAGATATTTCGGAAGGTAAAACTGATATTAAAATAAAGAACAGTTAGTATGACTTATCATTTATACCATAGGTTACTTGGAAGAACTTAGGCTTATTATTCCTTGGTCTAACATTATAAATGAGCCAGTCAAAATAATTATCAACCACATATATCTTTTCGCTAATCCGAAAAATGAAGCTACTGTAAATTACAACAATACCCTAATCATATACTTATGTATATAACCTAATTCATTTATAGATGACTGTCGAGGAAGTAGAAACTCGTGCACAGGCACTAAAGCAAAAGCGAGTAAAATCTGCAGAAGAAGCCATTGCCATCAAGCCAACGGAAAATGATAATACAAGCAAAGAAGGATTTGTTAATCAGCTCCTCAATAAAGTTATAGATAAGATTCAAGTCACTATACAGAACATCCGCATAAGTTATGAAGATGCTATTTCAGACCCAGATCATCCATGCTCAGTGGGTATTACGCTTAAGGAATTAAGTGTTTTGTCAGAAAAAAACAACACAGAGGAATCAAATGAATTATCAAATGTGATTAATAAGGTATACAAGCTGAAGAGCAGATGTTTTTTTTTAATAAATTTAAAGTCATTAACATTTAAAATTTGCCACTCAGTAGTTGATCAAACTTGATTCTTTATCGCTCTATTGGAATACGGATTCCACTTTCGTTTCAAACGTTAATCGAGATGATGCAGATAATAGATACATGAGCTCGGTATATATTGTATTTTATTATGGTCATGTTACATCATCAATAAACATGTAATGAATGTACTATAGATACCAGCGATCACAGACTTATCAAGTCAGCATCAATACATTATAAAACCAATCTCTGGTTTTGGAAAAGTATTCAATATATTTGCTTAAAAAAAATGCATTACCTACTAAATAAATATCTCCTCTCATTTTATTATTCTATTTATATAGATCGTATTAAATAAACGTGGTAGTATTCAAGTGCCGAAAATCGATGTATCATTTTTATTTGAAGAGCTCGCATTTGGTCTAGATGATAGACAGTATCGTGCCCTAATATTAGTTATTGATTTGTTTCATAACAATTTGAAAAAACAAAAGGTTTGATATTTATTATTATTGTTATTATCTAATGTAAATATATTAAAATAATGCAATTTACAACTAGTATTTAAAATACCATCCAGAAAAAGGTAAAACTGTCAAATCACATCCAAAAGAGTTTTTTAAATTTGCAGGAAGTGCAGTGCTTTCAGATATACATAAGAAGAACTATAAATGGACATGGGAGCATTTTAAAAAAAGAAAGGAACAAAGGAAATCATATATCCAATGCTATATTGGTGTAAAAACTAATCATGCAACAGAAGAAATGATGGAAAATTTAACTGATTTAGAAAAAAAATTATCGTTTCAAGATATTATGTTTTATAGAGGTTTAGCAAAGAGCAAAATGAAGAAGGATAATATCGAAGTTGGTAAATATATATAGAGAAATCATACAAGTTTAATTATTTATTAAATCAATACACTTAGAAGAGAAGAATAAACAAGAGAAAAAGCATGGGTGGTTTTCGTCATGGTATTTTCGAAAGAATAAGTCAGACTCAGGTTCAAAACATGAAGATATTGGTGAACATTTGGAACTAACAGAGGAACAAAAGAGAAAAATACAACAGGCTATTGAATATAATGAAGAGAACAGCAATATATTATCTGCAATAGATATACCCAAAGATGTATGTAAAAAGTTATTGTGAATATATACTGCACATATAAAAAAAAAAAAACGAGAGACAAAAAATCAGGGTTATTTTTTATTAATCCGAAACCTTGGTTCTATTTACCCGCAATTACATAATAGACTATAAAAGTTGCGTTAAAAGTAGAACTTAAGCAAGGTTCAGTGACACTTAAGCAGAATGTAAAAAAATCCAGTGAAACCGATCTACTATCAATAGTATTTGATAAGGTTACCATCGATCTTATGCAATACATTGAATCTTTTAAAATACAGGCAACACTTAGAGATCTCTCTCTTCTTGATGAAGCGAAGAAAAATACAAAATATCCAAAATTGATAAGAGTTAAGAATAAAACCAATAGTAGTGATGTGTGAGTATTTTTTTCCACCTTATTGATAAAACACAAAAGCTAAATAGTTCAAGTCAAATTCATCATGGCATAGATACTCAAAAAGAAGAAGCACCTTTTCTTTTTATTTCATTTCAGAAAAAGCCTTTTAATAATTCAGCAGATAATGCAGTTGCTTTGAGAATGAGGCATCTTGAAATTATCTATAGCCCTGAAGTTATTCATAGTCTTATCCAATTCTTTAAACCGCCAAGGCCAGAAATGGAAAGTGTAAATGAATTAATAGAAGTGGCAGGGAATACATTTGAAGGCTTGAAACGTCAAACAAGAGCCGGACTAAAACATGCGCTTGAATCTCACAATACTTTTGATATCGATATCGATGTGTATGCTCCGATTATCATTATACCAAAAAGGTAATAGTGGATGTTAACTTTTTAACTATGTATACTCATTTTTATTTTGCACAGTTTAAGTGACAATAACACTGATGTCGCAATTGTTGATACTGGTCATATCTATATAAACAGTCAGATCGCAGACAAGACTTTATTAAAACAAACCGAATCTATTTATTTCGGAAACAGCCAAGACATGGATGACAATACTCACAACTTTGAAAGTCTCATGTACGACAAATTCAATCTAGGACTAAGCAAAACCACAATTTTCATTGGAACAAATGTAGAACAATGTTTATATCAAATGAATAATGAAGAATCAAGCTACAAAGGGAAGGAAAACAGATTGATACAACCTATAGACATGAATATTCTCTTAGAAAAGTGTATCCTCCCTGGAAACACAGAATTTACAAAAACTAAAGCATCAGCACATTTACCATTACTCTCCGTCAATATTTCTAATCAAAAATACAAGGCGCTTATGAATATCATTGATTTTATCATCCCAACCAACAATGAAGAACAAGAAAGAAAAATGCAGAACATTATGGCCGAAAGCGAAAAATTACGACAGTCATCGTTTAAGGAAAGCACAAATAGAGGTGGTAGTAAAAACATCATTTTGGAACATTTTTGGGGAGATTTATACGGCCGGGATTGTTTGTCTGATTCAGATAGTGATACATCACCCATTCATGACACTGAATCGAATATTGTACTCACAAATGACATAAGCATAGACCCATCTACAATTGAGCAGTTTAAATTGTCATTACAAGTGGATAAAGTGTCAGCTAGCGTAATTAAATCATCATCATCAGATCAGGATAATGGAGGAGCTCTTTTGTGTCAGCTTGTATTGGAAGATTTTGAACTAATTGTTTTAGCAAGACCGACTGATCTCTTGGTGGATATTTCTCTTAGGGCACTAAATGTTATCGATGAGATGGATAAAACCAACCAGTATACATATCTGCTTACTTCAAATATGCTTGATAGTGAGTGTCAAACGGCAGCTATGCATAACAATTTAGTATGTGTGAAATACCGTAGTGTACAAAAAAAAAACCCTCATTTCCTTGATGTATACGACAGTTACGATCAAACGGTAGATGTGACCATGTCAACTCTTACAGTTGTTGTTACAAGGAGTTCACTTCTTGAAATATACAATTGGATACTTGAAACCTTCACATCACCTCAACCTGACAACACAATTGATGAAATGAAGCAAAAAAGAAGAAGTAGAAGATTTTCAAAATTAATGGATGAGATAAAGTATTCATCAAGAAACTCAATTATAATGTTTGATAAAAATAACAGCGCAAAAAATGAAGATAAGAAAATGAAAGTCATTCTGCACATGGATAGTGTTCGATTAATTCTAAACGATAATGGTACAAGGCTAAGTACGGTTGAACTAAGCAATGGAAGCATAATGATATTATTAGAGCCGGACTCATTAGAACTGATTGGCAAACTTCGAAATTTTACACTTTCTGACGATATTTCTAGTTTAACACCTACAAAATCGACTTTAGGTGAAAAATCGAAACCGATTTATATAATCAACATTGACGGGGACGAATTAGCTGATTTTGTATACAAGACATATGATCCACTTTCGGCTACATTTCCAGGATACCATCAGCTTCTCGAATTAAAAATGGGAGCAGTTCAGGTCTTACTCTCAGATGCATTAAAGTCTACGATCGACTTTCTCAATCAGTTTCTTCTTATGAAGGTGGTTTACGATGCTGCAAGAAATGCAGCAATAGAGACAGCTCAACAGAACCAGAACAGTCAAAATCGCTTTCATTTTGATATCCAGATAAAAAGTCCAGTAGTGATTGTACCAGGCAGTACTGAGGATTTACTTGAGCTTACAGCATATTTGGGTGAAGTACGAGCAAAAAATGAATTTAAAAAAATCGCGAGGGTTCATGACGTACCAAATTTTAAGTCGGTGGACATCAATCAAATCAGATGTGAATTATTCGACATTAGTCTCTATTCGACTAACTATAATAATGATATGACTTCCTACATCACAGATAATTTATCTGTTGCGTTGGAAATCGAAGTCATCGAAGAAGCAGGTTGTTCAATTGGCCCAAACACACATATTAAAGGGACTATATCAGATTTTTATATTAGTATGACCGAAAAACAGTATAAATCGTTGCTTTCTAGTTGGAATTATATTCAAAGGACCTTTATTTTTCAACAGCAAACTTCTCCTCTTAAAGAAAATCATCACGAAGCTTCGACTTTGTTTTCACATGACGAAAACCAAATATCACCCATTATAATACCACCTATAACACAAGAAAAAGTCCATCTTTACGATCAAGAATGCTCTTCACAACAGCCTAATAGCCTAAATCTTGATTTATACCTTGGACTAAATATGATATCTCTGGATATATTTACAGGTGAAGATGATCACGAAGAAGAGGAAATTAGTAATGTTGGAATTGACAATAGTAAACAATCAAAATATGACACCAACAGAAAAAAAGATTTATCTCGACTTTCGTTTAAAAAAATTAATTTTCAACTCCAACAGTTATCTGATTCATCAGTGGACATGGAACTATCGGTTCAGGACGTTATTTTTAAAGACACACGTGAATATTCTAGTTCAAAATTTAAAGATATTCTTCCAGAAAATAATTTAAATGGACCACAACTTCAGCTCAAGCTTGGTACATATAAATTAAATAACGAAGTCAATGTAACCGATGTGAAATTTACTTTGGACAGCCCTACAATTGTGCTATCGATAAGTTACCTTCAGTTATTAAAAGATTTTTTTGTTAGCCCATTTATTGTTGAAGAGCCAGTAGTAGAATCATCAATTCGAGGGAACATTGCAAGTGATTATCATGAAAAACATCATCATGATGATACTCAATCTAGAATAAAATCTGCCAAACCCCCAACAGAAGTGGCAGCAGAAAATTCAAAATTAATTTATAAAATTAATATCGTTGACTTAGAAGCCATTTGTTTAGAATCAGCCGATGAAAAAGACTCTGAAGCTATTATACTTACATTAAAACAAATGCGACTTGAGCAAGACAAAAACAGCTTTCTATCTATGAAGCTTTCAGGTGTCAACATGTTGCTTTGTCGAATGGATCGTAGAAAGGAATCGACGGTCAGTTTCGTTGAGGAATTCGGTGCAGTTCTAGAAATTAAGCAAGTGGCAGCAACAGGAGTAAATGAACCTACAATGACCAATACCTCCATCAATCTAGCTGTCCAACCTATAGTATTTAAATTATCTTATTATGATTTTATATTAATTGGAAGAATTGCCTCCAAAGCAAGTCAACTTATTAACGATTCAGAAGATGACAAACATCTAAAACCCACAGTAGAAAACACTTATTTGAATACGAATTCATTTAATGAACAAGGTTCCAGTATCCAGATAACTTCAAATGGATCTTATATTGGTATACCTTCTATCTATAGTTTATCTGACGAGAAAGAACCGGTTGGATTGCTTTCAAGGGAAATGGTGAGATTATGTCTATATTTGAAAAATTCAAAAATACTGATACCAATTTTTTTTTTTTCGTGCTTAGTTAACAGCTACTTTTGATGGAATTCAAGTTGTTTTAATTGAAAATATTTACCAATTACCATTCTTAGATGCTCAGGTGTTTCCTTTTGTTATATCAGTCAATAATTGGTCGACAGCGGTAAAAAAAAAGCAAAGCTTTTTACTGAAATCTGATTTATTTACTAAAAAATCATCTATTAGCTTCAAATTGACTCCAATTTTAGTCTGAAAATCAATAATTACAATCTAAGCAATTCACATTGGGAGCCTACACTTGAACCTTGGCGATTTGATTTTAAATTATTGAAAAATGTGAATGATAACAGTACAAAGATCTCACTCCATTCTGATGATCTGTTATATATAAATATAACCCATTCATTTGTTGAAGGTCTACTTGTTATTTTACAACGAATAACACAGACCAAAGTAAGAAGAACTACAAGAATCGTCTTTTGCATATTATTTATCTTCTTCTTTTCTTTTTTAGTCGCTTAACCAGACGGCTCAGGTTCAGACTAAACCATATTGCATTCGAAATTATACAGGCTTTCCTATTTATTTTTGGAATATGTCTGATGATTCTGATACAAATGATCGTAGGAAACAAAAGATAGAATCAGGGAAGTCAATAGCTTGGATATTTCGAGATTGGAAAACAAGAAGAGAGGTAAAAGACATCATTTTCAAAAGTATCATACTAACAAAAAAGTATAGAGAGTCAACGTTAGTAAAAATTTATGTGGAATTGAATTCAATCACGATTTGTTATGCGTACCATTCGATATCGAAGGAGAGAAAAGTTATCGATTGAAATATGGGATCGATGGAACTTTTCACCGTTTTTTTGTGGATATCAAAATAGAAAATTTTATAAAACAAGTAACATTTAGAAGTGGACTTGTCGTTAAAAATGACTCATTATGTATGATGCAAGTGGCAATAGTTGATCATAATCGACGATTTCTTTTGGATACTATCCATCTAGGTATAGGTACATCTAAGAATATAATAGCCGTAAAAACTCATCATTTCGTTTAGATGCCAAACAGTGCTATTATGTTCCTATTAAACATTGCTACAATAGTTGGATAGTTATTAGACCATCTAGTAATAAAAGAAAAGCAAAACCAGAATAATTATATACTAACTTATAAATATATAGGTGAGTATCACTGGAGTAAAGAAATGGTGACATGGTCTGGTGTTATGCTACCTGATTTCCCCAATCATATAAACTGTTTACCTTATGAAACTTCAGAGAACTCACAGCAATCACCAATTGTTTATAAAATTTATGCTGATTTCGATAAAACAAATCCTATTTCAGAGTAAGCTGCATTTGATACCTATAAAATATGATTTTATCTTATTATTTTGTTATAGAAAATATCCTTGCATGACGATACATTTTTGTTCACCCATCAAAGTAGAGAATCTATTACCATTCGACATTGATGTATCGATGAATGAATTATCACACCCAGAAAAAGAAGAGAAAGGTCAGATATTATCAGGAAGTATTATTCAGTTTGATACAATAAAAAGCGATGCTGAGTTGAGTTTTACTATAAATATCCAGTTATCTAGTAAGTTTAATTATGATATCATAATACAGCAAGCTTATTATTTCATAGAATATACCGGCGGTTTATCAAGCGTAATCAAAACAACTTCCAATTACATTGGTATAGGAGAAAGCTTGATAGTAGTGGATAAAAACAATAATAAGCTTACATTAATGATGAATGTTTCGTAAGTTTTTCTTTTACTTTTCTAAATCGATACACTTTATCTAATATAACCATTAGTCGTGCAAAGAGTACAAATGGATCACTTGTTATTAGTATTTTTGCACCTTATGTTTTTATTAACAAACTTGGTCTAGCACTCAATGTAAAAAGCTATCGTTCAATAAGGCACACTCAGAAAAAACCGATCACTGAATATTTACCAGCCTATGAAAAAGGAGAACAAGTTAATAAAAACTAAATATTCTACATGAATCGCATTTACTAATACTTCAAATTTATAGATTAAACCCGTTTTGTTTTCATACCCAATCTTAGATAGACATAACCGAGCATTACTTTCCATTGATGGTTCAAAATGGAGTGAAGTACGTAAACTATTTTTTCTCTCTCTGTAATATAAATTAAAAATTAATTCATACAAAAGCCTATTAGTATTGAGGCAATAGGTAGCAGCCAAGATGTTACTCTCTTTTGTAAAGAGAAAGATTCAGTTACCCATTTGGGTGTTACTGTTGAAGAAGGAGTTGGAACTGTAAGTTATACATATCATTTATTTTGCTGCTATTTTTCTTTTTCTTGAAAAAATAAATAAACAAAACAATTTTTTAGCTTCGTTTGACAAAAATAGTTACAATCACACCTCGTTATATTTTTAAAAACAAGCTTTCTATTGATCTCCAAATATCTGAATTTGGTGGAATTAACGATACAAAAACCGACCTTAAATCACAGCAAACACTAGCACTTTACCAAACAGTCAAGCATATCAATTATTTTTGTCTCACTCTCGACGATTATATATCCTGTCCTTTTTCAATTTCTGACATTGGACAAAGTTTTATCAAAATGAAAACTGACTTACTAGTGAAATGTACAATTTCGATTAATGAAGCAACTTTGTTTGTGACATTCACAAAGGTGGATGAATGGCCATATCGAATTGTAAACGACTCAAGTATTCCATTAGAATTTTATCAGGGGGTAAGTCAATTTTCTATTTTCTACAACAGAGTGCTAATATATAGTTATAGAATATTAAATTGGACGATGGTATTGAATTAAACTCGCAACAAAAGAAGAGCCTTTGTACTCCAAGGACAATTTCGCTCGATCCTGGAGATCGGTTGTGGTATTCTTGGGATGTCCCTATTGCAAAACATAAAACACTCTTATTAAAAGTTGGAAAACGAAAGAGGCGAATTAATTTCCAAGCAATAGGTGCTCAAGTACCATTTGTTTATAG
>VCJB01002950.1:0-11782 GCA_024140155.1 Backusella parvicylindrica | reverse complement strand
TTAGTTTTTTTTTTTTTTTTGTATTTATGTTTTTATATTGTACACTAACAATTCAATGACTCTTCTTAAATTATCAAATAGGCTCAAGAATCTATTTTACTTCAAATACCTAGTGGTTTTTCGGCAGCATGCTTTGCCGCCCTTTCTGTATTTATTGCACGTAAATCTGGCCAACTATATCTCTCTGCAGCTATCTGCAGTACAATCTCACTTATTGGTGTGATTCTTCTTGCTACACTTCCCAACACTGGTATCAAACTATTAGGTTACTTTATTGCTTGGGCAATGAACGGTACTTCTGTTATGCTTTTAACCTTGATTGGTGCAAATGTAGTTGGTTATACAAAGAAGGTCTTTTACAATGCTATGAACATGGCCTTCTATACACTTGGTAACTTTATTGGTCCTCTCGTGATGCTCGAAAGAGAAGCACCTGTTTATAAAACCGGCATGATTATCTACTGTATTGGTGTATCTGCTATTATTGTCATGTTGTTCATTAACCGCCAAATTCAAGCACGTGAGAACAAGAAAAGATTGGCAGTGGACAATCCAATACCCGTTGATGTCAATGATGACTTAACTGACAAAGAAAATACCACATTCATTTACAAGCTCTGAGAGCTGTTTAACTCTTTTTACGTACATACCTTTATTATTATATATATCCGCAAATCTGTTCATATCTTTTTTTTTATTTTTTTATTTTATTTTTATAATTCATAACAATAACAATATGTGGTCTTTTTGTATAATTAAACATCTTATTTACTATATCCTATATATATATTGTGCTATGCGATAATATCAATTTCCCATTTTAATCTGAGATAATCGTTTCTTATGTCTGTTCCAATTAAGATTTCCTTTTTGCATGATATTTAGCTATACAGTCATCCCATTCTCAATTTGTGCACTTTATGAAAAAGTCCGTGTAAAAATTGATCTTATTTTCAATTTTTGCACGAACTTTTTCACAAAGTGCACAGATTGATTCTGGAACGGCTGTATCTCCATTTACAATGTTACTAATAAAAAAGAACAGAAACAAAAAACAATGTCATAACTCCACCCCATAAATCATAATTTCAAAATAAATAATGATTTTATATATCAATCTTTCTTGTTTGTTTATATAATATATAATTGCGTGTGGGTGTATCAAAATTCTCCAATAACCGTACTTTTTTTTTTCTTTCTACAATATAAAAGAGGCTGTTTATGTTGCGGTCAATATAAAATTCCTACTCCTTGGTAGGATATTTCCATTGATTAGCAGGAATAGGAACTTCAAGAGGCTCCCAAGCCTTCCATTCTTCCATCTTTCCAACCAACTTGAGTTCGTCTTCAGCTTGGAAAATAACTTCTTCGATCTGACCAGCACCGATCTGTTGTTCGATTTCTGCAACGTTTTCGGTGGATTCGACAATGGACAAACGATGCTTTGTCATGGATTCAACAGACTGTCTGTAAACAGCACTGGCGGGGAGACGTGTAAGAGCCTCGAGTGTGTTGTTGTAGGTTTGGATCAAGTGAGGGCGAGGAGTATGGTGAACTGCAACACCAGCAAGACCAGTAGAAGCCTAAATTTAAACAAAAAGAATGGAATAAACGTTGTTTTTAGTGTTTCATGTCAGTTTTAAGATTGGTGTTAAGCGATGTTGTGGTTGTTGGTTATCATTGGTACTATTTTTTTTTTTATGATAACAGGTAAAAGAAAAGAAAGGTACGCTACCTTAGTAACAGCCTGGAAAAGGGGACGAGAAAAAAGCATAACAAGAGAGGAGTAATGTAGGTTAAAGAAAAATGTCCAAAATGCTCACAGAAAGAAGTAACTGTATACTTCAAAAATTGACCCTGGGGCAATCACAGCTTATTGCCGACGTCATCTCACCCATTTTTTTTTTTTGCTCTATTTGAATGCCGTATTTTATTTCGATTTCCGAGCTCTCCATAATTGATATTAAAATACTGTATCAAGATTTTTTATTTTATTTAATGATAACGCCAAAAATAGCGATAATAACAATATAAAAACAATACGAGCAAAAAAGCATGTCTTCGTCGCTTGGTAAAAATTTTCAAATAGTTGATCTTGCGAGTTTTCATGCATTTTTCATTTCCATATGACATAGCAGTTTGTAGATGTTTTGACGCTATTTTGTGATTAGCACAAATGCCATATCCTTTTTCATACATCTTACTTAGGTAGTAATGAATCTCTCCATGAATATACGATTCTGGTACCAAGGAGTAGAATTTTTGTATTTTAAAAAAATACTTGTTTTTAGTTTGAATGAATAGGTGTACACGTTCTTCTTGCATATTTTCTTCTATTGCTCTACTAAAATATTTAAATGACTTGGCATAGTTCTTAGCTACACCATTTCCATTGTAGTATAATAAACCAAGATTATAATATGCACCTATGTTGTTTTTTTCTGCAGCCAAACTGTAGTATTCTAAAGCGTGTTGATAACTTTGCTTTACACCATCACCGTATTCGTATAGCAAACCTATTCCTCTAAGAGCGTCACCATTTTCAGCAGTTTCAGAATCTTGTTGATAGCACTTTAGAGCTTTTGAGAAGTCTTGGTTTACGCTACTAGCTGAGTGGTACAACCCTCCAAGAGCACTCAGTACAGGATTATTTATATTTGAGAATTCTGTTAACAATTGTATTCCTCTGTCTTCGTTCTTTTCAGTACCATGACCACAAAAGTGGCAGTATCCTAATCGAATTTGGGCATCGAGATTTCCATTATTAGCTGCAATTGTATAATACCTGAGAGCCTCCTTATAATCTTTGTTGACGCAATGACCAAAAGTATACATGTTTCCTAAATGGTAATTTGCTGTATTGATTTCTTCCGCTACAATACTAAAGTATTTGAATGCTCTCTTGTAATCAACGTTTACACCTCGACCATAAAGATACATATCACCTAGACTGTAATTTGCAGTAGCATTATCTTGTTCTCCAGATTTTTTAAACCATTCAAGTGCCAAGTCATAATCTCTTTCGATACCGTAGCCTTGTTGATACATTACGCCCATTTTAAATTGATAGACGCTATTTCCTTTTTTTGCCGCGATTTTATAATATTTAAATGCTGTTTCATAATTGATATCGACTCCCCAACCATGGAAATACATGCCTCCAAGTTTGTAATTCGCCTCCGCATCGTTATTTTTCCCTGCTTTTTCGAACCATTTGATTGCTTCAATATAATCTTTTCTGACCCCACAGCCAGAGCAATACATATTTCCGATTTTAAGCTGGGCTCTACTGTATTTTTTTTCTGCTGCTACTTTATAATATTCTAGAGCTTTTTTGTAATCTGTATCCACGCCTTGTCCTTCAAAGTATGTATTTCCCATATTATAGTTTGCCTCAACGTGTCCTTGTTCTGCTGCTTTTTCAAACCAGTAAAATGATTTATTGGTATCTCGTTCGACTCCATATCCTTGGTTATAGAAATACCCGATTTTAAATTGTGAAAGGCTAAATCCGAGTTTGCCTGCAGTTTGATAGTACCTGAATGCTTTTACATAATCTTTTTCGACACCGTGACCATCAAAGTAGATGTCTCCCAAGCTATTGTTTGCCATGATATGATTTTGATTTGCCGCTCTTTTGAACCACTGAATTGCAGTAGTCATATTTTTTTCGACACCGTAACCACCACGGTACATATATCCCATGTCGTATTGGGCATCACTACATCCGTTTTCTGTTTCGATTTCAAAATATTTTAGTGCTTCTCCGTAGTTTTTATCAACGCCTAAACCACGAAGGTAGATATACCCCAGATTATAGTTTGCGCCTCGAATGTTTTCTACTGCAGCTTTTTTGTACCATTCAATGGCGTTGAGATAATCTTTTCGGTCGACTCCAAAACCTTGGAAATACATATTTGCCAGCCTAAATTGAGCTTTACTATGTCCTTTTTCAGCTGCTTTTTTGTAGTACTGGAATGCTGTATCATAATCCTGCTCTGTACCAATACCATCATAGTACATCCACCCAAGGTTATATGTGATCTCTATATCAGTCGAACATCTATTTTCTTGGTGCCATTTCATAACTAATTTATTGACTTCTTTATTATCGTTTTTCTCTATGTGTTGTAGAATATTATATGCTCCTTTATGCCCTTCCTTTGAAGCTTTTTTTAGATAGTATATCACCTCAGAATTGTCTTTTATACGAGATGTATTTATATGACTAATCATTCCTAAATAGTAGCTGCTGTTTGCATAATATATTTTGACATCTATTTTCATTTTCATTTTCATTTTTTTTTTTTTTAGAAAATATGAAATATAATTATGTTTATATTATATAACTTAAGTACCTTGTAAATCTTGATTAATAATCATGTTAAAGTATAGTGCTGCTTTATGAGGGTTTGGTTTGACTATTTTATATTCTGAATCACTCTCCAAGTTACTTGAGTTAAGAAACACACCATCGTAGTAGATTGAACCTAATTTGTATAATTCTTTTTTTGGCAATTGTTTAGCTACTGCCTCGAACATTTCGAGCTTCCTCAGATAGGCTATTTTTGTCGATATATCAAAATACTCGTAGTCAATACTCTGGAAAAACGTAGCTCTATTTTCCCTATACACAATAGAAGATTTTCTAAAGCAATTCCAGGCCTTTTCATAATTAACTGGGGCTCCATAGCCATAATAGTACATATAACCCAATTTGTAATATACTTCTCCCATAAATGAACGTTTAGGGTTATATGTATATCTATCTGGATCAGTTCTATTAGATAAAAGTCGAAGCCATTTACGATACAATAAGTCATTTGAAGAAATTTGGCTACAAAAAGCGTCAACATGAATCTGAGCATCATTATTTCCTTGTGCTGCGGCTGTGGTATACCACTTAAAAGCTTTCAGAAAGTCTTTTTTTGTGATTTCGCCTTTTTCATAAATAGTTCCTAGAATGAACTGAGCCCTATTATTTCCATATTCTGCTGCGCTTTTATAAAGGGCATATGCTTTTACGGAATCTGATTTCACACCATTGCCATTTTGATAGAAAACACCCAAGCGGTATAGTGCATCATCATTTTTGGCATTGGCTGCTTTTTCATAGAATTCAAAAGCTTTTAAATAGTCTTGTTCCACTTTAACACCTACTTCATAAAGTGATCCTAAACGAAGCAATGCCAAATGATGTGAATGCTCAGCTGCTTTGAAATACCATCGAATTACTTCAGTCAAGTTGAAATCAGGATTTTCCTCATACACCAGTCCAAGCTTATATTGCAAATTAGCATCTCCTTGTTGTGCGGCACATCTCCACATTTGGAAATAGCTATCATAGTGAAGGATGCAAGACGCTTGAGCATTGCCTAATTGAGATATCCTCTCTTCCCAAGTTGATATACTTGCAATACTACTTGATATTTTACCCAACTGGTTTCCATGTTCTGCAGCCGAAATATATAATTCAAATGCTTTTAAATAATCAAGTCCAACCCCTCTTCCACAATGATAGAGTCGAGCTAGCCGATATAACGAATTTGCATGACCTTTTGCCGCGGCGGTTGTATATAAGCTAATCGCTTTTTGATAATTTTGCTCTGTCACAGTTCCTTCTTCATGTAAGATACCAAGATGATACCATGCTTCTATATATCCTCCTTCAGATGCGATTGAAAGCCATTTTAGTGCTTCTTGAATATTGTTTGTTGGTGTTTCATTGTTCAGGTTTAAAATACCTAGTTGATATTGCATAGTGACACTACCAGAATTAGCTCCTACTTCAAGCATTTTGATGATATTGATGTAGTTTTTGATTTTTATAAATTCATCCTTCACGTCCAGAAAGTTAATTGCATCTTTGTGTCCCTTGTCAGAAGCTTCCATGAACAAGCAAAGCGCCTTTTCAAAGTTTTGAGGAACACCGTAACCATCAAAATGCATACGTGCTAATCTGTATATAGCTTCAGTGTTTCCATTGCTTCGTGCCAATTGATAATACTTTATAGACTTTGGTATGTCTTGAAGGATTTCTTTATTCTCTTCATGCATGACACCCAGACGATACTGAGCTTCTGAGTTATTCTTTGCCGCGGCTCTTTCATACCAGTATTTTGATTGTGGTTTGTTTATACTGTTTTTATGTGAAGATGTTTTGTATATATATCTTGTTTCATACTCATAATGGAATCCCAAGTTATACTCCAACGAAGCGAGTCCGTTCCGACAAACTAGTTTAAACATCAGTTCCAATTTTTTATAGTCGATATCTTTTGTTCTTCTGTAATCAATTGGAGTTTGAAAAATATTTTCAGCATTTTTGTATCGAAGCATGCTAGATTCTTTGAACAAATTGTATGCACGAAGGAAATCTTGGTCAACATCATCTCCATGTAGGTACAATACAGCAAGTTTATATTTGGCCACTGGGCTATTTTGAAGAGAAGACATTTCATAATACTTGAAAGATTCCTTGAGATTAAATTGTGGATCTTTTTCATTCGAGTACAGATATGCTAGGTGTAGCTGAGCATCTAGTGATCCTAGAGACGCTGCCCTTTTATACAAAGATAGAGCTAATTGAGAATCAGGTTTATTTCCGTTCTCTTTCATTTTCCCAAGTCTATAGATGGCCTCTGGGTTTCTTTGTTTAGCTGATTTTAAATACCATTCTTCTGCTTTGTCCATATCTTGACGCAAGCCCTCGCCTCTTTCAGATAATACACCGAGTTGACATTGGGCAGCACTGTTCTCTTTTTCAGCGGCAAACGAGTACCATTTACTGGCCTCCAAGGAGTCTTTTCTTACACCAAGTCCTTGGTAATACATCTGGCCAATGTTATACAGGGCACTGGCGTCACCTTTTTTTGCAGCCTTAGTATACCAAATACTTGCTTTAAGATAGTCTTGTTCAACAGCATCACCTTTTTTATACATTTCAGCAATCATGAATTGTGCCTTAATCAACTCTGCTTTAGCAGCATTTCGGATCCACCTGAAAGCAATATCAATGTCTTGTTCGAATAAATTTCCATTATAGTATCTCATGCCAATTTCAAACATAGCATGTCCGTCTGACCTTGTGGCTCGCATTGCTAATTCTCTTAGCTTTCCCAAGTTGGATAACGCTTCAACATTTTCTATATCCTCCCAAAGTTTTAAGCATAAGCTATTATTTGAATATACATCACGCTTGTCTTGTTTATATTTTTTTTCAGCATTGGAGAAGATTTTGATGTGGTCAAGTGATTCTAAACAATTTTGGGCAATTGTACTTCCTTCCATAGTTGCTATTTTGTACCACTTGGCTGCTTCAAGGTAATCTTGCTCTACTATTTGTCCTTTTCGAAAGATTCGACCAAGTGAGACCTGTGCTTGAACATTGCGTTTCTCAGCTGCACACATATACAAATTTATGGCTTTTTGGTAATTCGTGTCTACACCAAGACCATTTAGAAATAAAAAAGCAAGTCCATTTTGTGCACAGATACTTCCTCCTTCAACAGCTTTAGTGTACCATGTAAAAGCCTTACTGTAGTTCCATTTCAAGTCATTATTTTCGTGATAAATAGAGGCAAGATTATACTGAGCATCTGCGTTTCCCTTCTCAGCAGCAAGTGTATAAAACTCAAGAGCACGCGAAGTAATTTTTCTGATACCATAACCATTTTGATAGAGAAACCCTAAAGTCAGATACGCCTCAATTGTGTTTTTCTCTCGAAGATCATTGAATAGATTCTCAAAGTATTTCCTTGTTTCAGTTAACTTAGGTTTCAACTGTTGTAAACGGTATTCATTTAATTCGCGGATATTGTTTTGTCTTTTGAATATATCTTGAACCCATGGTTCTTCTCCAGAATTTCTCTGTCCACGGCAGGACATACCTTTTTCAACGTGATAGAGGTTATGAAGACGTGTTAAAGCTTTTGGGTAGCCCTGAATAGCAGATTTGATATACCATTCATAGGCTATCGATTCATTCTTTTCAATGCCATTTCCAAGTGCGAATAAATCGCCAATTATAAATTCGGCCTTCATGTTTTTCTGTTCTGCAGCTAATTTAAGCCAATAGAATGCTTGCTCATAGTTATCAACCAGATGGGTTGTTGAATAATATAACTGACCTATTGGTAGAAAGTATTCTTATATTAAAAAAAGGAAGAGTAAAGTAAAGGAGATAAAATCATTTTACCGATATCAAATTGAGCAAACGAATCTCCCTCTTTGGCTCTTTCCATAAGGCTGGGATCAATTGTCAAAATTGAATCAGTTGGTTCAGCTAAATATAATAAATCAATTTTATTAAACATTGCTACTCTTCATTTCTATCATTAACTTTCCAACATCTTTTTTACATACATTGTAGTTTATTCTCGGTCATCTTGAATGAAAATAATTAAGAATAAAGAACAAAAAATATTATATATATATTTATATATGTTTGTTTGTTTTTATTTTTTTTATTTTATATCGAAGCCATATAAACAGCGTTTTTGTTTAATCAGCTGGATTGACGTATTTATTTGAAGGCTAAGCCATATTGTCATAATGTGTTTGAAAGTTAATCCTCTGGCTATTATATTTTTATCCATTTCTATAACTTTCAAATATAACTCAATGACTACAAAGCAAAGTGAGTTAATTGATAGTGAAAGGTATACATAGTAGATCTTGATTTATAATGCTGATAATATCTATTCAAGAACTTTCTGATAGATTTGCGGCTATTTTTTTATATATATATACATTTGTATTTTCTAAACTTACTAAGGCTTCTTAGTTGATTAATATTATTCTACTAAGGATTTTTACCACCATCATTTAACTCAGCTATACAACACAGTTTATTTTAATGATCAATGGTACAAGACTTCTTTCAGCTAGTTTATATCAGAACTAAAAAATAATTTATTTATTACTTGCTTATTCTATTTACATTAATTTGTTGGCCAAGAAGCTGGATCCACGCCATTACTGCGTAAGGGTAAATCAAAGCCCGGTTTTGTCTCACCACTAAATCGATGTATGCATTTCAGTGTCTTGAATTGAGTGGCTTTATTCAATATTGGTCTCAATTCAAAGAAGTCAGAATTCCAAAATGCGGGGGCAGTCTTCCTGAGAATGCCAAGATACAGAGGTAAAAGTCTGGTCACATTATAGTAATGACGGAGAGAGGGCTTACCACTCTTTTCCCACAGTTTCTTCCACAAAGAATTCGAATAGGTACCCACACTATCCACCATCCATTGTGAATAATAATTCAAGGCACAATCAATAACATAAGAACCACCTTTTTGAGATTTCTCGATAAGAGCCTGGATTACTGCGATTGTACCTGCTGTGCCTGTACAAAAATCACTGACGGGGAAAGCTGCGGCAATAGGTTCTTCCACACCTGTTGCTTTGCCAAATTTCCATGAAACACCACAGCAAGAATCACTGATCTGTTGCCAGCCTGTTCTTTCAGCCCATGGGCCGTTCCATCCATAACAATTTTCACGAATATAGATGATACCATGTCCACGTTTCTTAGCTGCTGCAAGAAGATTTTCCTTACCAAGACCATATTTATCTAAATGATAGGGTCGATATCCTTCAATAACAACATCGGCTTCCTCAATCAATTTATGAAGTTTTTCCAGATCCTCAGGTTTCTTGAAATCCAAGTAACAATTGTATTTACTTGCATTCATTTCAGGATTCAGGTTATACATATCCGGTAAATTTGGAGAAGTAACGCGGAGAACAGTAGCGCCAAATTGTGCTAATGTACGACCAATCGATGGTGCTGCAATTACACGAGTAATGTCTAATACCTTGAGACCTTTCAAAGGACGCTCAACACTACCGCCTTGAGACCACCATAAAGCGGGGGTGCCATCATTAATGAAATGAGTTTCAAATAGATCGATATGAGCATTCGCCTTGTACTGTTCGGTTTTTTTGAACTCTTCCGAAGTATAACAAATGGTACCTGCTTGGCCGAATTGGTTGTTTGATAGGTCATTTAACTCGTCTGCGGTTAACTGTGATATACGTTTTTGATATAGTGGCCAATTATCATCGGCATTTTTACTCTCAATAGGAGACACATGTGGAAGGCCGATAGCACTCTGAATAATGGATGCATTCATAGATCCGTGGAGATTATAAAACCTATTATCCTTCGTTTTGTAAATGCTGGTAGCGGCGATATTGTAAGGGTCATTCATATTATGTGAATCTTTACAAAAAAACGATTCCTTTAGAACTTTCGAAAATTCGGGTTGGCTAATGTTGAACTCTCTACCGTCCTCTATCTTGAAATGACCTGTGGCAATGGACATAATAAAAAGCTGAGCATGATCAGTATTGATGGTTACTGTTTGTTTGTTTTCGCCATACTTCTTATCGAGTAGCTCTAATAAAACCATAGCTTCATATCCTTTTAAAGCACTGATAGATTCAGCAATTCTCCAGTTGATGGGAATCACAGGTGATTCATTTCCTTCATATTTAATGCTGTCAGCCCAACGTTTTATATTTGATGGAATGTTAAGTTTTTGATTATCTAAAATTCCAGCCTGGAGAATTTTTCTTGATTCTTCTTGGATGGAGTAAACCATTTTTTTTATGAGAATAAAAATAAAAAGGAAAAAAGAAAGGATATTTTTATCATGAACTTTTTTTTGTGATGAGTAATATATAAAGGGAAAAATAATGTCCGAGTAAATGGGAAGCTTAAAACAAATTAGTTTTGCATAAAGAGCATGTAATTTCTCTATCATTTTCAGAGTTAAATCTGAAAATTACAGTGAAAGTTACATGCTTTCAACTCTCTAATAGAACAAAGCTATCAGGCGAAAAACACTAGTGCCTTTCTTAAATCATTGTGTCCCGCTTACCAAACCACATTTCACACACTCTTCAGAATTCTTTTTTCTTTTAATACTTCTTTTCTTTGCTTTTTCCGACTGTTCTCAGGGAAATCTAAACGCTAAGATAGATTATAATCTTAATCTGAAAATATCATTTGAGTGTAACCAAAAACACATCAAGTGGTCAGGTTCGTGTAATTTGAAATTATTCAAAAGAAACATGGTTTGTGCAAGGAAAAAATAGCAGTGAAAGGAAAGTATAATAAGTGAAGACAAATTTTTCTTTACTATAAAGCTAATATTATTTAACATATTCAACAACTAGTTTTTCTAAAAACCAATAAGCTCACTAGTGCTAAATGATAAGGCGAAGCTTGAGTTTTAGAGTCAATTAGTTTGTATATGCTTATATTATTTAACTTTTTTTTTGTGATCCAACAAAGCTAACTCAATTTAATAAATCCATTTTATTAGAGACCACCACTCTACAATGCTGACCTTAACTTTCCAGCATATCTTGTACATAAATTGTGTATTGCCATTAGAATAGTTTTCATCTATAACGACGTCATATACATAATTCTCCTTTAATCAGCTGGATTGACGTATTTATTTGAAGGCTATGCCATATTATTATAATGTGATTGAAAGTTAATCCACTGGTTATTCTATTTGTATCCATTTCTATAACTTTCAAATATAACTCAATGGCTACAAAGCAAAGTAGGTTGATTGACATGGAAAGGTATACATAGTAGCTCTTGATTTTCGAATGTGATAGTATCCATTCTATAAATTTGAGGTGCCAAGGTTTCCTTTTTGATAGATGTTATTTCTGTAACGATATTTACCATCATCATTTAACTCTTATTAGAGCATTATCTAAGCAAAGTAATTGTTTTTTTTTTTTTTTTTTTTTT
>VCJB01002945.1:6350-17237 GCA_024140155.1 Backusella parvicylindrica | reverse complement strand
AATAAAGAAGTTACACCTCATAACACACACACACACACACACACACACACACACACACACACCTGTTTTTTTTTTAGATCCCGCCCAATCTGCTACTGTGGTTTCCCGACTAAAAGAGCTGAATAGCGACATGATAAGGAAAAAGAGAGTACAAATGAAATTAGAATGAGAGAGAAAAAGGAAAAGAAAGAGAGAAAGCACACAGATAAAAAAAACAAAAACAAAAAAAATCACACACAAAGAGAAAAAAGAGAAAAAGAAAAAGGAGAAGGAAAACAGTAAAAAGAAGAAATATTAAAATAAAATATAAAAAAAAAGGAGGGGTGTGTGAGAAAATGATATCATCTCCTTTCCAAAATATATGTCCTTCAACCAGCGTTTTATAACATTTAAGCCACATGACTTGGTTCAAACGTGTTTTTTATTGTTTCTTTGTTTTAAAAACACATGCCTTTTTTAATAAAAAAAAAAAAGGGTCAAGTCAGATAGTCTCGTTTTTATTTTATTGAATTAACTATCAGTTGATATAAAAGGTTTTTGTATTCATCAATAGGTCATCTATATATCAAAATGTGTATGTGAAGGAGAAATCGGTTCACCTTGCTATCTCCGTAACTAATATCAATGTTTATATTATCTATTATGACATGATACACATTCAATTAGAGTAACAAATAAATGTTCTAATACTAGCATTATTATACCCATTAGTATAATTCATTATGCTTTAGAGCTTATATAGGAAAAAAAAAGATAGGAAACATTAATTAATTTAAGAAAATGACAAGCATTTTCTTTATTATCATGAATGGAAAAGTCAATCTCCGACATATTGTTCATTTGATTGGTTCCAATGAACTCAATTTTGCATTAATGATAATTTGATTTAGAATAATAATATCATTTGTTAATTGGTAATGTTGCCACTTATTAATAACAATAACATTTTTATTTATTAAATTATAAACTTTATTTAATTATTCAACACACACACAAAAGAAAGTTTTTGGAGAGTTTTATGAATTTCAAATACTTTTTGTTTTTGTTTTTTCAAACAAAAAGACAAATCAAAGTTATCAAAAAGTATTACAAAGTATCAAAAGAAATAAAATAAAAAACAAATAAAAAACCAGATTCTCGTTTTTATATATCATAGAAGCACTTCATAGATTAAATGCATTAAAGTCAGATTCATTGGCTCGTTATTTTAAAACTTGTTTTATGTGTCTGTGTGTTTTATCTCTTCAATGTTTTGAAAATATAAATATATCGAGTGTGATATATTTATAAAAAAAAAATAAAAAAAAAGGCACTGATATATAAACGTATTATAAACTAATTATATTGAACAATGTGATTAAATCCATTTGTCGGTGATTTAAACTACCTTCTAAACGCACGTACCAAGTTTTGATGAATACAATACATTATAGAGTTGGTGTTGAAGATGAATAATTCACATGATATGATATATACTATATTTATATTCTACTTCTTCTAGTCTAATAAAAAGTTATTAGAAATAAATATCATACAAGAAAGGGGGATGAATGCTCGTTATAGAATGCGATCATTCATTTCTTTTCCAAAACACAATTAATATCTTCAAAAACCGTAAGCAATGCATCATTTAATCCACATGACTCTACCCAAGGCATAAACGTATCGCTTTCATCCGATAACCATTGATCCAAAATCCGTTTCACCTCCATTGCCTGCCACTCTGGTGTTGGTTGATTCTCCCAATGATGCTGCACTCTTAATCGATGCGCGCTACACGCTAACAGGTTCAAAAAGATGCGCCAATCCCAACCACTATGCGCCAGCAACAGTTGTTGACACTGTTCTGTAAACTCAGGAGGAGACATGACGTCGGTCAAGTCGGAAATAGCGTCTCGCACATCCCGCAAGTCCCCTTTTAAAGAATTATATGTAGATGCGATATTGCATGCATTGAACCAATTATGGTTGATAGAAATGGTGGATCCAATGTTCTCCACTTGATGGAACCAACCCGAGGGCACAAACAAGGTTTCGCCATCTCGCTGATAGAGAACGATATTTTTAGCGTCTTTAAAGTGTGGGAATTCGATTGGATCAACATGGCGAACATCATATACCATATTGCCAAACTTGTCCTTAAAACAGTCTTCTTGGTTGGGTGGGAACATAGTCCATTTCTTTATACCACAGATATTAGAAGACCATGAATAAGATCTATTATTATATATGCCTTAATATATAACATTTATTTATTGTATCTATTTATTTTTGAAAAATAAAATAAAAAAAGTGCTATGAGTTATACCTATAAACATCTGCATGAAGCGGCGTGAATGTAGTGTCACCACCCATATATGAGAATCTGTAATCGTCGTCACTCTTGGAAAGAAAATATTCATTTAACCAATCATCTAGTCAACAACAGTCAGTTTAATAATAATATAAATATAAACAGTGACATTATTAAAATAACTTTTAAAAAAAACCTTCAAATATATCTGGTACTGTATAGACCTTTTCTTCGGGTAATGCTTTTACAAAATGCCAATCCTTTAAATAGTAATCGCATGGATTTCCTTCTTGCCAGAGATGGGAAAACTCTGTGAATGACATTTCACTTCGTTCTTGGTCTGTGAAATGACGTTTGTTACACCGAGCTACTTGCACCTTTGTATCGCTGTATTTCTGACGTAAATAGTCATAATTTGGTTTATAACGTGGCGAATGCTGCTGCTCATCTTGGGTGTCATTAGCAACCACCCATTCCTTTCGCGCCTTCCACTCTTTGGTGAGGGTCGGTCCTATCAGTGCTGGTGTATTGGGTTTAAGGTGTTTTTCTAGAAACGTTTGGTAACTTGGTGGTTCTTCGTAATAAGGGATTTCGACATTGTCATTGACCATTTCTTCTTATAAAAGCGAAAAAATAAAAACCTTAATTTTGAGCCATTGTAGTGCGTGTAACTACTTTTTTTTTTTGTTAGCTAAATTTTGCTGCAACAGTCACGAAACAAAATAGGCTTTAAAGAAGACAGGCTTTTGGAGTTATTAGAAAAAAGGCGTACGATTGATCATCCTACTGTTTCACAAAAAAAAATAGAACTGAAAAAATGCACATATAAAAAAAAACTACTTTAACAACTAAAGAAGAGTTTCTGTCTTGGCTTTAAAGAACCACTTTTATCAAAGATTCTTATTAATTGAGCCAATTATGGTAGCCCAAAGGTCCTATTTAAAATTGGGATGAAACGTGCCAGTACAAAAAAAACGCCCTTGCATTGTTTTTTTTTATTTTATTTATATATAAATACTTAGCAAAACACTTCTTACTCCTGCATTAGCTGTTTCGGTATTCACAAAAAAAACTATTGAATTATAAAATAGATATTTTCTGAATCATATAAAAAATACATGAATACAAAAAATAAAAATAAAAAAAGAGGGAAATGATTCCAGGAGGCGTTCTTGTCAAAGTGTTTGATCGACAGTATCGTTATAAGGAACATGTGATGTGATGAAGAATAAGAAGAAGATGAATTACAAAAGAGTCATATTTACTATGTAATCATAATAAGCGTATAATTGAAATGAGTTGGAAAACTAAAGTAAAAAAAAAAGAACAAACTAAAACAAAACATAAGACTAAGAAGTAAAATGTACAGCTGTCTATTCTGTTTATTATGGAAAATAAGGTCACATTGTTGAAGCAAATTGTCATGATAAAGTGGTTTAGAAGTTTATTTGGCAGTGTAGCATCATAAGAAAAAAAAACCCCTAACTGCGTCCCTTTTTTGTAAACCTTTTTATTTTTCGGGTCAGCAATGATACTTCAACTCCCCCTTTTTTCTCTTTTCTTTTTTTTCTCTTTCCTAACTTTACAAAATATAATACATTTTAAGTATGCTACGGGTTTATTCTATTCTTTATCTTGAGCGAGTATGGTCGCGTCCCTCTGAAAAGGAGAGAAATCCAGTCTGTACAAGTCAGATTGAAGAAATAACTGAAGGTAAAATGCCCTTCTTGCTACATAAAAGACACTCTTTTTGTAACGTTAAATGATTAAAATAGTTGAATCCAGTCCTTGCTCCGATGGAACATTTACAATTACCTCTCATGAAGAAGATATAACAGCACATAGATCATTTCAAAGTAGTTTGACTGATAAAACAAACACTGATACAACCTTTTTGTCTGAAACACCATTTTCTCAGAATGGTGAAAATACCGTGTTTGTCTCTTCTTCCTCATCGTCGGGTGCAAATGATAATGATGATTCTAGTTTGTCGGATGTATCCGTCACGGAATACATTGTCAATCCTCCCGAAGAAAAGGGGGGAAGAGTACAGGTCGTCATTGAAGAAGAACCAGAAGAGGAAATACCAGAGCAGGATCTTAAGGTTCAAATAATTGAGTTGCCCCCAACACCACCACCAGCAACACCAAGAACATCCAACACTTTTTCACCAAAGAGAATGCTTCATCGTGCAAAATCAAGCATCACAGACGAATCAGTAAAAATGCTAGCTCGTCGCAAGAGCTTTTTCTTGGAAAAGTTCAGTCATAATAATAGTACCGCTGAGACTCTTAAAATTGAAGAAGAACAAGTTTATTTGCCAGATACTTTTCCTATGCCTCCTCCACCTCCTCCGCTCAAGGGTTTAAGAAGACAATCTTCTCGACTGACCGTAAAAGGTAAAAAACTCACAAAAAAACTTAAAAGGGCACTATCGTTTCACCAAGATTCTCCGATACATCATTCATGAATTTAGAGATAGTTTTGTTCTCCTTATTATTTGTTTATTATTATTATAATTATTATTTATCAAATTCAAAAATAACAAATACATAATGTCACTTTTTTGTTTATTTATTGTTTATGTAACTTAAAAAAAAAAAGGTTCTTATGAACAATTCCTAAAAGAGAAAGACTAATTATTAAACGAAAAGAAAGAAAAAAAAATTAATTCATTATCAATGAAATTAAATAATAAAGTATATCTTTTTTAGAATGCAACAACTTTTTCTTCTTCTACTGCTATTTAATTTACATTGATTCATGAAACTTTTTTATTCCATCATTAATTTAGCGAATTCAAGCCGTTACTCTACATAAGTCATTTTTTGAAGAGTACTAGATCATTGAAAGAGAAGCGTTCATATATAAATCAACCAAATTCACATATCTTTTATTGAATCATTCCAGGGATCCTTTTTTTTTTGAAAAGATAAAACATATTTCACCTTTGCTTTTTTTTTTTTGAAAAATCAATTCCTTTGGGAAAAAGTTTTGTTGTACTGTTAATCACTTACTTTCGATGAATCATGTGCTTCATCTTTTGCATTACTTGATTATTAAAATAGGGCATAATTGTTTATATTATATAATTTAAATGATTTAATTCATAAACAATTTAAAACTCTTCTATATTAAAGTCAAAAAATACTATTTTATGACATCAAAAGACGAAATATACATATATATAATCAAGTTTTTATTACAAGATTTAAAAAGTAGTTTAATTCTTATGTCTAGTGCTCTTTTTTATTTTATTTTATTTTATTTTTAACCCTGCATAGTTTAGAGTATATTTACTTTAATTATAGAAAAAAAACAAAAGAATTTCAATTCATTCTGTTGGTATCTAGTTTCTAGTTTCTAAGCTACAATTTATCTCATTAAACTTTTGATATTTGGAACAAAAAGGTATCTTGCTTAGTATGTTATACAATGCAAACAACCTTTTTTTTCTGCAAATACACACATACACTTGTATAGTATCAAATTTGAGAAGGAGCGTAAAATATGCCGTGTAAGGGCAGTGCTTTGTCGATCAATGTATTCATACATTTTAGCTTTTTATAAATATTACGTCAATGAGAACTCCATTGTGCCTTGAAGAATAAAAAAAAACCTAAAGCTATGTATGTTTAGTTAACTACTGTTGCATACTTCTTTTTCTGTCGGATTAAGCTTTTTCTTTTTTCTTAAAAAAAAAATAAAAAAAACTGATTGCATAAATTTTAAACATTTTCTAGAAAAGTTTTGCTATCAAATAAGTTTGGAAGTTGTGTAATTGAAGAAAAGAATGTACAGCATTATGCAATATCTGTACAGCATACACAAACAAAAAAATAAAAAATTAACTGTGTTATAGAGAAATCTTTTTCATCATTGAAAAAAAATTCCCATTAATTAATAATATACCTACTTTTGGTTAAAAATGATCTACCAGCTCTATGTAAAAATAATAAAAAGACATAAGAAATATAAAATACTACATTTTTAAAGAAATGTAAAAAAGGGGAGAATCCAAATATATTACTTTTTTCATGATATAAACATATTAAAATGGTGTAAATAAGATATATGGTTTCTCTAAAAACATCAAAACATTATTTTATCACTCATACTAAATTTGACAGAAAGATATTAAAGAGGCGCTAAAATTGATTTTTATCTATGTAAATCTAGTCCCTGTATTTTGTGTGGAGTGTCTTGGATGAATACTCTGAAACTCCATTCTTTTTCTCACAATGAAACAAAAAATATAGTTCCTTGGCAGATTATTTTTTATTCTGGTAGCAAAAAGAGTTTATTAGTATTGTGATGTATGGTATCATTCTTCCTCACAACCTTATTTCAGATAATGAGATATAAAAAACCAACAAGTGTGTACATAGAGAAGTCATTTTTTTTTTTACATGTAAAACATATAGATAAAAAAGTTTTTTGGAAAAGTCAAAGTTACAGGGAAAATCACCCCATTCAAGATCATATTTTTGCTGGCCCTAAAATAAAAGTTAAATTGCTCACTTGCACTGACCAGTTACATCATTTTGATATACTCCTTTATTATTAAATAACTCTGATCATATTAACATTGTTTATTCTATATCATTATTCTAACCCATTATATATATACTATGAGAGAGTACAAGTACTCACTAATGAAACTAGATACATTTTTTTTAACATCTTTTATTTGAACAAGGCGGAGAAAATCACAAAAAGGTTTTACTCAATAGAATATACCAGCAACTTTTTTTTTATTATCATTACCATTATTATTATTGAATTAAATAACAATGTCCAATGGTTAAACATATTTTACACCAATAAAGAGGTGTTCTTATTGGTTTTTATAGACAATTTTAGAAATATCAATGGCGTCAGGCTTGTTTGACTGTGAGCAATCTCGATGAGATAATAGAATGGTTTTCAGATTAAGAATCTCTTCACGAAATGACATGGATTGTTCTTCAAGTAGCCTATTTTCTCGGGTCAATATTTCTACATTGGATTGAAGCTGACTCAACCATTCTTTTTTTCTTTGTCGACATCTTGAAGCAGCTAAAAACAAAATCAGTCATCAACATGTTTTAATATATATGTTTTGTAAAAACCTTGTCTGTTCTTTTCAAGAATCTTTTCACGCTTAGAAGTAGTGCTGTTTTTTGATCTTGATCTTAGCCTTAATTTATCTTCTTCATCCTCTTCATCCTCATCCCTTAATAAGTTTTCCGTACTATTGTGACGAGACTTTATTGTTGTTGAAGAAGAGGATGAAGGATATGACATATGGTATTTATAATGTTGTGGTGGTAATAAATGATGATTTATCTCTCTTTGTGCCATCGTGTTATTATCGATTAATAAAAGGTCTTCATCGCCTTGGGGGAATGATGGTGCCAGTAAATTAGTGTCAAGATTAAAAAACTGTGATTCTGAAGAGCAAGAAGAAGGTGGCGCCATAAACATGAATGTAGTAGGATTATAAACAGATTCAGATGTAACATTATCTTTCCATGATATAATACTTGTTGTATTTTGCACCTCGTGTGTTACAAACAAAGGTTGGCGTTGGTTTTGGAAATGTTGATCTGTTTTTGATGATAGTGTCTGTGATGATGTAGTTTGCTGCATTATCAATAATAAATAAATAAGCAAAGTGAAAGTGAAAGTGAAAAACTTGTTTTTTCTTTTTTGGTTAATAATAATAAAAAAAAAAGGTAATTATATTAATAAAAGAATAACATTTATATACACTTTATATTATAGTGACCTTTTTTTTTAATAATAGAAACATGGAAGTTATGATGAAGTTGATTTTTTGATGAACCAATAAATGGTTTAAAGCAAATGGTAAATAAAAAACTGATACCTTTCCTATGATGGAAATCTCACTTTTATATTAAAAATATTCATAAGATCGTCTTCTTCCATTTTTCTATTTTTCATGTTGTTTTGCATATTGATAGACATTCAAAAAGTAAATAAAAGCAATGAAGCTCTTTCGTTTGTCTAGCATCTTAAGCAGTTTGTTTTAATAAATGATAATCGTACCAATAATGATAATGGACACTATTGCTAAACGAGAATGTTTTCTATTCAATCCATTTGTCTGGTAAACCCTTGCATATTTTTAAAAGAAATGAAATTGCTTTTTCTTTCTGATTGGACCAAATGCTCCCGTGTCACTTTTTTCTTAAATTCTATCAAATTTTAAAATTTATTATTATTGACAATGCAAAAATTATTATAGACAACAACACAAAGTTTTTTTATTATAATTATAAAAATGGGGAAAACAAAAAGAGAGAGAAAAAAAAAAGGGAATTAGATTTATTTCTTCTTGTTGGCCTCTTCTTCAGCCTTCTCACGAGCACGCTTCTCACGAGCACCGAGAGTGCGCTTAGCAGAACGAGCATAGCGGAGCTTCATGAAAGCATTGACGTTCTTCTCCTCAGCAGTGATGGCACGGGCCTCGACACCAGAAGCAGCCTGCTCAACAGGGAAAAGAGCAGTACGGAGCTGAACAGCAGAAGCAACTTCGGCGGCCTAACAAAAAAAAAGTGGTTGCTTAGAAAACTCCAATTTATTATTTTACATCATCCTCCTCAAATCACACACAAACACTACTACTTCTCTTTTCATACAACTTTATCCTTTTATATTCTTACCTCAGAGTCACCCTTCTTGGGGTTACCAGACTTGCGAGGGAAGACGATGAGCTTAGCCTTGTAGGCCTTCAAGCGCTGGACGTTAAGTTCAAGAGATTCGTTGGATTGGTTGCGACGACGGTGGTCAACAGCAATACCAATGGAACGGGCTTCCTTGCGACGAACACCAGCCTCCTACAAATAATAATAATAATAATAATAATTAACCCCATTTGTTTTTTATGCAATATTAAAACACACATACAATTTTAACATACCTTGAGTTCTTCCAAAGTGAAACCACGACCGGATCTCAACTTCATGTTGTAACGAAGAGTGGGGCAACGAACCGCAGGACGGAGGAGACCGTCAACGGGTCTAGGGGCAACCTTGGCAGCCTTTTGGACACGTGCAAGTCTTCTGGATTGCTTACGACCAGCTTGGTCGAACCAAGTCTTGACACGACGGTCCCATTGCTTGCGGAAGTGCTGGTTAGGCAACTGGTTGTTATGCTTCAATACCATTTTCTATATATAAAATTTTGAAAATAAATTTCATTTCATGTTCAAAAAAGAATAGTATCATTCGTCATTGTTTTGAATGTTGTATGGTTTGGTTAAAAAAACAAAAGAGATGTATCAATTAGTAAAAAAAAAAAAATCATCAATCAATCCATCCAACTGTATAATGGATGGATATGGTTTTTACACTTTGTTTTTTAAATACGTACAAATGACCAGTAAGGGGAAAGAGAACGGCCTACCCTATGAAGCAACCATCCACACAAATACCGCCCACCGGAACCTTAAAAATGGATTTGTACCTTTTGTTTGGATTTTGATCAGCTACTTTTTGTTTTGTGTGATTTTAATGTTTTTGCGTCCGGTGCGCGAAATTATATAATAACCGGACTTCCTGGTGTGTCACATGCTATTTTTACCGGACAAAATTTTTTGGCATAAAGATATACTATTACAAATATATGTAAATAACATTTCCTTATTATTAATATTATAATGATAGTAAAAGCATGATATTCAGCTCAAATTTTGCATAGAATATAAACACGATATGATAAAGATGATCTAACGAATATGTTAAAATAAAGGTCATAGTTGTATCAACATAGACATCATTATTGTCACTATGGCAATGTGAGATTTATACAAATATAGACAACAGAGGTACACTTTTTCAAAGTACAACATGTTTTTTTAAAAAAAGAATCAATGTCGATCCTTTAAAACGAACATGATTGAAGTCATTTATCGTCTGAATTTTAACGTCTGTTAGATGAATATTATTATCATAATGATGTTACTTTACATTCAAATTTGTTGATTCCAAACTCTTTCAGAAAACGTAACAATGACGTTTTAAAAATTACATTTTGCATGGATCAAGTAAATCAATATATTAAAAACCAAAACTTGTATCTTATTGCATAAAATGAGAAAAGCATTTGACTATTTTTATATACTGAATAGGTTCTATAAAAAAGAAATCGACCGAAAATGCATAGCAAAATCAAATTAGTAAAAAATAATTAAAACAGTGTGTTCTTTTCAAGTAAAAACTTTTGAAAAAGTAATACTAGAAGTTTCAACAGTTTCAAATACACATGTCTTTTTTTTCTTTTACTTGTATGTTACATATCACCTATTTAGAACACTTTTTATGTATGGTTAATATATATTATAATTAAATCAACTTATATCGTCATTGAAATGTAAAAAGTCTTTTGATCTATATAAGCAAGTCTAATTATCTGAGGTAACACTGCATGTTTAAAGAAAAGAAGGAACTCTACCATATGTACCAATTCTACATCACTTTAAACTCTTACATTTATCTAAAAATAACTTATATATATATAAACCAATGATACATAAAGCCCAATAAAGGTGTATATATATTGGAGTAGAGGTGCATCTATATTACATTTGA